>JABXWE010025736.1:0-28314 GCA_014611495.1 Limonius californicus
TCTGTATAATCAACTCGTATTGGTTCAAATTTCGAAATAGAAGACATTCAATTGGTTGACAATGACATAAGTAAAAATGTCAGATGTCAAATTTATTTTATTCGCGAAATTCTCTGAACAAATACCCCTCGTTCAGGCATATATCCTTAAAATTTTTCCTTGCTGCCTTGCACGCGTGCTTGTTGCCCCTAAAAACTGCCCGCGCGCTACGCGCTTGGGCAGTTTTTGTTGCAACAAACACTTGTGCGACAGCGCGGAAAAATTTTCAGTAATATGCCTGACACTTGGGATATTGTATATGAAAATTTCGCACTTCTACTTTAGAACCAAAAGATGCATTTATTTTGACTTATTTTGGCAACCAGAAAAATTTCCGGAAATTTTTTCGAGGCGAGGTTACTTATTAAAATGTCAGGTTTGATTTATACTTGGGGTGTGAAATTTTCTTACCGAATACCACACGAGCTTAAATTAGTTCCGGAAATTTGTTTTCGGTCACGAATATTTTCGCTGCGCGACTCGGGATAATTTTCAAAATATTCGTGACCTCAAAAAAATTTCCGGAAATAATTTAAGCTCTTATGGTATATACGTGAAAACAAAAATTTTGAAAGTTTGTTTGTGCACAGGGTACATATTTCCACCTATGTTTATAGACTTTTTGATCTTAAACTTTCGGTAAGTTATTCTGAAACACCCTGTATATAATATGGTTACGGTTTACTTTCTATGGATAAATAACATAAAACATTAAAAACCTGGTCTGGTTTCCTGTATAAACCTATCGGTAGCTAAAAAATGTACGTGTGCAACCAATCAGAGTAAAAGAATTTAAAATAAAATGTCTGGTTGCAGGCATCAGCCTCTTCTATGCCACGTGTTTCTCCTGAGCGCTAAGGTAGAAACACGGGGGACCTACAATTTAACGTCGAATCCGAACATCAGAATGATAATGGCGAATTACCTTAAAATATATTTAATTAAAATTAATTTGAAGGGCAAGGTTGACTAACCAGCACTATTGCTCAATACTTTTACCTTTTCCTGGTTTCGCTATTATAATACTAGTGTGTAAACGTGGCTTTGCAAAAAGTGTGTATTAATAATTAACGACTAAAACTAGTCCATCTGACAGCAGCGCCTTGAATTACCAATAATATCCAAAACAAACCGCATCTAACCGAGACTTTAAAATACTAGAACATAAATAGACAATGTTAATACCACGATACAACGAAACAACCACAATTCTAGTTATTTTAGTTTTATGCAAAATCTGGTTGCGTAAGTTCTTTAACTATTGGACAAACCCCGTTTCTGAAATCTGAAATATCCTACGGAGAAACACGCAAAATCATTATAATCTAATAACTAATATAGATTAATATAAATTTACTACTGTAAATTGAAATTTCATATATAAATTATTACGATTTACGCTATTCTCCGTTCACTTTTACTTTGCCCCTAGGTTGTCCAATTACAACGTGACATTCTTGTATGTGTAAATATGGCTTGCATGGGGCAATTTTTATCATCTCATCTACTACAAAATTTGCCTACTGTGAAGAAGGGCCCGTCAAAGCCGTCGGTCCCGGGTATCACATACTGCTCAAAATTCAAGAGAACGAAGTACTCCTACTTCTACTTCAAATTCAAATTCAAATTAAATGCACCTGCAATTTACGGATTTGCCTTAACAGTAGTTTAGATTAGATTGAAGAAAAAAATAGTTGGTCACATATAACACGCTTTATGTGAAAGCCTTGCCCGACGTGCACTATTCAGTGTAACCAGCAGCCATGGTCCCGCAAGGTATTGAAAACCTGGCCGGGCCGGGTCCGGTTCTGCAAATTCCTTAGCGTCATGACGTACAGTTCTTATACGTTTATATTTAAGTGATAATTTATGTCAGAACTCACTAACGCGAGTGCTTTTTTTGGGAAAATAGTAATAATAGCATAGCCTTCAGGCAGTGTCATACAATAAATAAAAACAAAGATTAGTAGATGTTCAGAATATGCAACATAACATAATAAATCGCATCGATCCGACGCGCAAACCAAGTGAATAGAATATGCATTCATTTAAATTAATAATGTTAACAATGCGTTCCTTTATCACTCGGGCAAATGCAAATTTCAGCATCACAGTTCCGATAGATACATTAGCGTTAGCGATTAACACTACACCATTGAAACATAGCCGAAGCGTTGGCAACAATGCACCCGCAAGCTCTGAAACATGAGAATGTAATTAAAGGGTTGGTTTCTTTTCTTTCAGTCGATTCTGTACATGTAATGGCACCGATAGCGAGTTACTATCATTAGTAAAATGAATGCGCTCGCCCACATGAACGAACACGTGTGGATTTTCAGATTACACAATGGGTAAAATCGATTAACCCGCGTGCTGCTAATTCAGACGCAAATTTTCAATTCGTATTTAAGTGATAGACAAGGGTGAACTGATTTAATTTTGAATGAGGCGGAGACGTGACGCATTTTAAGACGTTTCTGCTACAGTAACACGGAGCAGCCTGAAAACTAAATTAAATTAAATTAAAGCCGTCGAAACAAAAGAAAAGCGGATACGTTTCCTTTATAAATAAGTCCCAAACAAACTAATAAAACAAGATTAAAGAATCTAGGTGGCTGCACAGCCATTGCTATAGATAATTTGGAAAACATAATTATACGCAACGTTACGAACAGCGATTAGCTCTATTAGAAGAAACAGACAAATAGAGAAAATAAGCAAAAAATACTAGAAAAGTGCACAATATTTCTATAATTAAACGCAGATAATTAAGGGATAAAACAACCCAACAGAGAATAATAGGAAAAAGTGAATTAAGTAAATGAACAAGGAAAAAAACAGGAAATTAAATGATAAGAAGAAATGAGAGCGAAAACGAAAACTTAAACGAGAAAGAAAGGCCGATCGAACCGCATTTCACTGTGACTCGACTGACAGCGCGTATTCGCACCGCCCCACCAAAGTTCCTGAACTAGCTGAACCTGTAGGCTACGAACTACACTTTGGTTAGCAACCCATTGCTGCTTTATCAATCAGCAAGCGAATGGTTTCGCCACGGCGATTGTTTTAGTAATACGAGTTAGCAGTGATTGCGTTCCAATACAACCATTATAGTAACCATACTATTTTTTTTATTTAGATCTAACCGGTACGATTCATACAAATGTATACAAATATATCCTTTATGTTGTAGAAGCGTAAATGTGTGGGTTCTAATAATAATAGAGCCCCGTCATAACTTTTTTTTTTCACACATTCATACTACCGTCCCCCCCCCCCGGAACCGCTTTCGCATTACTTCAGGGGGGTGCGGGCGTCCCTTACACACTAACCATTCATGCAGCATGCACCCTAAACTTAACTAACTGAATTTCGGTCGCCCCAGCGGGGATTCGAAACCACGCCGGAACAAGCGCAATTCAGTGTGACCTCGAGTGGTCAATGCGTTCTCGCACTCGACCACCGCGGTCCCAGCCCCGTCATAACTAACTAGTAGTATAAACTGCACATGTATATATAGTAAGTGAAAATATGCGTTTGCCAACTGTAAATTTGTTAACAGTTATTCACTAGAAATGTATAGATATTAATTACAAAATGAGATTATGCAGTGGTTATTTTTCTTCTTCTTTTCAACGGGCCCAAGGCCTGTTATTGCCCGATGTGAGGGTATCTTCTTAGCCATACCCACGGAAGGGGCTATGGCACAAACCCTTTGAATCCATTTCCCCCATTTAGGCTAACCAGTGTCAACAATGTTAGTGTGTACTCAGGACAGTCACTGTAGGTTCATTCCCCAAGAGGGAATGGACCACTATGGGGGTTAGTCGGGTTCCGCTTCTCTTCAGCCAGCAACAGGATAACAGAAGAGACCAGGAAAATGGGATAATGGAATCTCGTGGGTGATACCGTCCCACCACTTACTTATATGACCCAGGAAAACCACGAAAAACTTGAGTCAAGACAAGCGGCCTGGGGGTTCAAAGCCTAGAGTTTCCGAATTAAAGGTAAACGCCCTACCGCTGAGCCACGTCCTCGATAATGTTAGTAAGAGAACCGAGATCGACAGCTTTATATGACTTTCGAATATGTCAAGATAAGTTGTTGTTGAACTTTGAATACCATTTTATGGATACTTGCATTTACATACTATGCTGGTTAGACTTACAAGTTAAAAGGAGGAGAATAAAACAGAACATGGTCCTTCTAAGTTTCAAATATATTCGTTTTCGAAAAATATTTTTCCGTTTATCTCTTAAAGAGGGTGTGTCTTATACCCGTGTTGTAAAGTTTTACGGGCAAAAGGACCAACCGCTTAATGAGGACTCCGACCTAGTGAAGTGCATACACTTCTATTCCAGAGATAATTTAATTTAATAGATGCAAATAGCTGTAGTATTTAGAACGGTGGGTAGTATCTTCTGCACTAATAAATAATAGTTAAAGTCATAAAATGAATTAACAAAATTTTGCAGCAGACAGAAGTAACATAAAAAAAATTCAAATTCGACGCTATTTTAAAGTGCCACTCTAAAAATTGGCTTCCAATCTCAATAATTCCGGTGTACAGGTGGTATGACGGGCAAAAACATTTATAAATGCGAACAGCATCCAGTGTGGCAGGTATTTGACGTGTTTTATAAAGAATTAACGTGGCAGAAGCGAATTTAATCTGCACAGCATGCAAAATATCGGGGAATATTAACTTCGACACGTGTATTATGCACGGAGTGAGTCATTTGCGTTACTTTCCTACCCAAGTATATTTCACATGTAAATAAGCGCGGTAGAAAAGCCACAAAAGGTCGCGAGTTCTCTAAAATGCAAATTTAAACCCACAAACTCTTTGCTAGGCCAGAAATAATCATAACTTTCGGGCAGGTGATTTAGGTGTGCGTTAATGAAATTTTAAATCGTGCGCTGGCTGAAACTCAGAACAAGCCACCATGCAAAACGGAAACTTTTGTCCCTTACAAGTAATTTTTGTATTTCTATCACGTTACAGCAAGGATGACAAAAAGAGCTCTCGCGTCCCAATAGAATCCAAAAAACTGAATTGAATTTACTGGCGGCGTAAGAAACCGAAACTCCTCAAAGAGCGTTTCAAGCAGTTACAACAAATAAGGAGAGATTCTTTATACTTAAAGAGTCGATAGAACGCGATTTAAAGTAATACCTTATCCGAGCTGAATGTCAATGACGCGAAAAATTTCAGGTTAAAGCAACAGGGATGAAAGGTTCAGCGCTGACGTTCGGATTTGTCCTGCGGAGAGGAGACGTCTTCCCATTCAGAATTTTTGCTCCTGCTTGAAGCCGATAGCCACTCAGTCCCCGTCGAAGAAAAGATCCTGCCGTTGATAGATCAGGAAATCGTGTTACTCAAAATCCAATTCCGCGATAAAAGATTATCATAGGGTTGGCGTTGGGACCTTTGTGTTAGGAATTTACTTAATTTTTTCGGCAGACCGTTTTAGAAAAGGTTCTGATACGCATGGTAAGAATTTAAAACTATCCCTCAACCGATCATCAGTCTTTTCATTTACTTTCCGAGCAGGAGTATGTTAATAGTATTAACTTATATTTAGACTTAGTAACAGTTTTGCCAAATCGGCTATGAACTATACAACTATGTTGCATAATTATAATTAGTAATTATAAATACAAGGTATTTGTAATTACAGTTCGTATTTAAACACTTTCTGCATTTCAAATCTAGTATTTATAACTATCTAGTTATATTAACTGCACTTTTGGTAACTAAAAATGTATCAAAACATAACAATTGATACGGTTAGTATCTACCAATCCACGTTTAATAACGGCAAATTCCATGAATTATGCGCAACTTGTCACTTATTAATTGTAATTCAGTTAACCTCATTTTACAGTAAATAATCGACAATTGGCAACTAGAAATTTACATTATAGAAGTGTTACTTTATAATTAATATTGTCAAAATTATAATTAGCACATAGAAATTTATTACTAACTGTAAATTGCTAGCTATTAAATGCAATTCCTCTAACTTTGAGCTTCCAATTCATTACACTACATTATATATCTACAGATAATAATACATCTTTATATTCAAATAGTCTCTCGCAGACCCTGCAATTTATACTGAATAAAACCAAAATTTTCAATTGGAAACTGTAAATTTATAGTTACTATCTGGAAATCTATGATAAGTAATTAGTATTTGCACATTCCCACATAATAATTGCAAATTCAGATCTACTATTCATAATCTTACAGTAGTTACTAACTGTCATCGTGGTAACTATAATTTTTAGTAGTCATAACTGCAAATTGCATTTATTATCTACATTTTTTCAACTACTAATTGTAATTCTGTTAGTTTTCATTTTACATCTAATAAATGTAAATTGGCAATGAGAAATGTATTACTAACTTTAAATTCAGCAATAGTAAGTTTACAGTTAACAAATATAAATTTTCAGTTAACATGTTTTTACTAACTGCAATTGTAGTTAATGTTTCTTTAATAATCATTGTTAGGAACAATAACTTTTCGTAATGTAACTTTAGGTGAGTGAATGTCTGAATATTTTCCACTCACTTCACTAGTATCAGGTATAAATTTCTAATTTGCAATTTCTATTGGTAAATAATAATTTTAGACATTTACAGATACTAACTGAAAAATACGTACACGTACTAATTACAACTTTATAATTAGCAGAATTACAGCTAACACGGGCCAATTCAAACTTAATTTCTGTAAATTAACGTGTAACTATTCTAATTGAATCTTTACATTTAAATAATATCGTGCTATTTACAAGTGAATTTGTTGTGCGTAGTTATAATTTATAACATTAATTTGACACAAATTAAGCAACAAACCATAAATTTACACTTGCTTCGTATTAAATTGTAAATTGAATAGCAAATTTATATGTAGCATAATAAATTTCAAGATGATTTGTTAATGTCTGTAAACTTACAGTTACTAAAATCAATTAAGCAGAGCAAAAACCAATATGTGCCCCCTCTAAGCTTTCCCATAACAAGTCATTTAAACTACTACATTGTTGCTCCTGATCAGATCCTCAAGTGTTCCAACGTGATTCGTAAATTACGAATGTAACCGCCCTGTAATTGTCGTTTACGTTTCACAAGTGAGCTGTATGAAAGTTTGATGAAAATCTTGACGATTATCTGAAAGCCGAGGCATGTAACGCACGTCCAGCTACATTAACGTTGGCGGATTCACCCGCTGGGCTCAAGAAATACCAATGGTATGGTAGAGCCAAGCCCAGAGCTGCTGTTCACTCAACGTAAATAGGAAATTAGCAGAAAATTCTTAAATTAGTTGAAAACACACTTCAACAACATTTCACATGAAGTCGGAGTTTACGCACTAACAAAGAAATTCCACGGCTGGATGAGTGGGGCCGCCAATGAAATTACGCACCCGAAATGGCTTCCAGCTATAAACATCGCCTAAAGGAAACATTCATCCTCGTTATATATCGAGGACCCCCAAATTAGACCTGAAAGATGTATAGGAAAAACTTAGGTCGCATAAGACTGATCGGTTTAATCGCGGTATAGGCCGAAAGGTCTTTCCATAAAGTGTCCCCTTAATAATTCACATCTTAATGTAAGCGACGTTTAGCGCTGTTGTTTTTTGGGAGACCATTGTGTTTGTAGAATTCTCCGACACCTGCCGCGAAATTAATTCTTGTTGAGCAACAACACAATGAACGCTGATGATGGGCATTAGCGAGCCAACGTTCTACACCATGAATCATCGGACATTGAAATACGGAGAGATTTTAAAGCTAAGTGGTTGTTTTTTGTGTGCATTAAAGGTACACATGAAGCATCTAAATGATGCCGTTATTCCAAAATTTATAAATTTTATATAATACTCCACTCGAAAATAAACATAATACATGAGAATCTATAGCAATAAAAAAAAACATTATCACACGATCACAATAGTCTGAAATGTATAATAGAAAACATTATAAATCAACTAATGTTTCAAAAACGTGGGTAACCAATTCAGCTATAATGCAGATTGTAGAAACTTAAAAGAGAAAATACATCAAAAAGTGACAAAAAAAAAGCTTGATTGGCAATGAGTTAAATCTCAGTTCGATCAAAATACATTACGACAACCACCAACGTCGGTCAGGTGTTACCTACTTGTGCTGCCTAACCTCGTAGAATACGCTTGATTGTTAGAGTTACTTCAAATATTTCAGATGTCTTACTAAAAACCTCCCTGGAAATGAAGCGCGCGGCACTACCATGTTTCGGAGCCCACGTTAGGCTGTAGATCCATGTTGCCCAATGGCAACGGTAACATACAAGAGACGGCAGTAGACGAGAGATCACCAATGTCCTTGAGGAGATACGGCACTTTAAGAAAAATAAAGAAAGCCAATATCCTACACTACCACTCACCGCAATTGACTTTCCTCCTCTTCCAATACCTCTTCCTAGCCCCCCTACCGTCCATCAAGGAGTCCAGCCAAATGTCTCAATCCCTCATCCCACATGGGTAAGAAGACCTACCAATCCGCCAAATCCTGACAATCCCATAAATATGCACGAAATGTTCTCAAACTTCCTCCTCGAATTCAAAGCAATGTTCAACCAACTCTTAAGCCAAAATACGATGATCTTAAACATGCTCTCCACAGTTATAAATAAAATAGCTTCAAAATGACAACTTCACTACGCATTGCACTCTGGAATGCCAACGGTATCACAAACCACGCCCTCGAAATCTCCACCTTCCTACAACTACAACACATAGACATATTACTTATCTCAGAAACGCATGCAAGATCAAGAACAGTTTTAAAAATCCCACGCTATAGTATCTATTACGCCAATCATCCAGATGGAACGGCTCACGGCGGTTCAGCAGTGATTGTCAAAAACAACATAGTTCATCACGAATTACAACACTACCAAACAGAAAAAATTCAAAGCTCTATTATTCAAGTTCACACATTTCCATACCCACTCGTTGTAGCAGCAGTCTACAGTCCTCCACGACACTTCATTTCATCTGATGAATATGAGGAGTTCCTTAGATCACTAGGAAACAAGTTCATAGCAGGAGGTGACTGGAATAGGAAAAATACAGCCTGGGGGTCGAGGCTAATCAACCCAAAAGGACGCAACCTTTTACGAACAATACAAAACAATAACTTTAGATATCTCTCAACTGGTGAACCCACTTATTGGCCCAGCGATTCAAATAAACTCCCCGATTTACTAGATTACGCAGTCACAAACGGTATAAAACACACCTACACCAAGACAGAATCGAACCAAGACTTATCTAGTGATCACTCTCCAGTCATTATCACCCTTAGCACCACCATAATTGCTAAGAAATCGCCCCCAAGACTTTGCAATAAATATACGGACTGGAAACAATTTACAAACTACCTAGATGAAAACCTGAGCCTGGCTATTCGAATCTAGGACAGTCAAGATCTCGATGCTGCTACTCAGTACTTGACCACCATGCTACAAACAGCCACCTGGCAAGCTACTCCTGCTACTACAATCACCAAGCCGGAAGCAAATAACATCCCTCGCCATATCCGACACCTCGTAGTAGAAAAACGCAGAGCCCGAAGACAGTGGCAGAGAACACGAACCCGACAAGATAAAACTTCCTATAATAGACTTGTTCACCGCTTGCACAACACCTTACTGGAAGTACGCAACGACTCATTCAAAGATTACCTATCTAAACTCTCTCCAGACGACCAAACTCTATGGAAGGCAACGAAAAAACTCAAACGACCGATAGTTGCACAACCGCCCATCAAAAGACCCGATAATAGCTGGGCCAGAACCGATAAAGAAAAGGCAGATACATCCGGAACACATCTAGCCGACGCCGACGTCTTTACGACCCCTCCCCCCAAGGGAACCACGACAGCAACGAAATCGACTCCTTTCTGGACGTCCCCTGCCAGCTTCACTTACCCATCGCATCATTCTCACCAGCTGAAGTCCGTCATGAACTCCAATGCACTAATAAAACAAAAGCTCCCGGATACGACCTCATAGTAGGAGAACTATTACACCACCTCCCAAGCAAGGCAGTAGTACTTATCACCACCATCTACAACAGCATCCTGCGCTTAACCTACTTTCCGATGCAATGGAAATTCGCTCAAATAATAATGATTGCTAAGCCTAGAAAACCACCCCACCGGTCCTCATCCTATCGACCAATAAGTCTCCTTCCCCTCCTGGCCAAGACCTTTGAAAGACCGTTATTAAAACGTATTAAGGATACAATCGACCTCGATCAGATCATACCTTCCTATCAATTCGGATTCCGCGAGCACCACTCGACGATACACCAAGGCCACCGAATCGTCACTCAAATAATGGAGTGCCTTGAAACCAAAAAGGTCTGTACGACTGCACTCCTGGACATAAAGCAGGCCTTCGATAAGGCCTGGCACCAAGGGCTGCTGTACAAGATCAAACTTCACTTTCCAAGCCAACTCTACTTGCTACTTAAATCGTACCTTACTGACCGGATTTTTCAAGTCAAAATTAACAACACGGTCTCTGACTACCATCGCATTACATCAGGAGTCCCGCAAGGCAGCGTACTGGGGCCACTCCTTTACTTAATCTACATTTCCGAACTGCCAACCACAAACGACACAGTGATTGCCACATTTGCCGATGACACGGCTATCCTAGCAACTAGTGAATCGCCGCCGGCTGCAACCGATCACCTTCAGCATCATTTGAACCTACTCCAGGATTGGACCAATCTATGGAGGGTATCCGTTAATAGTGAAAAATCTGCCCAAATAACTGTTACCACCAGACAAGCAATCTGCCCACAAGCCAGATTCAACGACATCCCCCTCCCATCGAAGACAGAAGTAAAATACCTAGGGTTGCATCTCGACGCAAAACTCACCTGGAGCACTCATATTAAAGCCAAAAGAAAACAACTCGACCTAAAACTCAAGAAAATGTACTGGTTGCTGGGGCCTCGCTCTCAACTCTCCCTCGCAAACAAGCTTCTTTTATAATATAAGGTGATACTAAAGCCCATATGGACCTATGGGATTCAACTTTGGGGCTGCACAAAGGCCTCTCACACCAAAATATTACGGCGGTTCCAATCCAAGACCCTCCGCTTGATCACTAACGCACCCTGGTACATTCGGAACGATACCCTCCACACAGATCTGAACATCCCAACTGTTGCACACGAAATTCAGAGACTCGCCACTACCTACCATTACCAACTCACAGGGCACGAAAATATCCTCATCGAACACCTGTCTAACCCACCCGCAATTCCCCGCAGACTCCAGCGAAATTGGCCACAGGACCTCACCCAACAGCCTCCACAGCCATAACACACCATTTCCGGGAGAATAGCGCTGGCTATATCCCCCCACATGACATGTAATATCTTACCATTTACTTATTACTCAACTCAACTCAAATTTGCAGTAATAAATAAATTAAAAAAAAAATATCCTACAACAAATTCAAAGCTTGGGAATCTGATGCAAGTGTATCATTAAAAAATGTTTCAACTTACCGAACTTCCATTACCCGCTTTCGGCTACTACGCGCATTTGAGAATTTTCTTGAAATTATAAGATATTATAATATGTTAAAAATAGCTTACATTATCGAAATTATGCTCAGTCCTTAAAATCGACTGTATCGTCGACTCCAAATGGGACAACGCGTTCTACTCCTTCAAGGACCACTTGATGGAACTATTGCATCGTGAATTTTATCGTCGCAAATACTTTTTGTATATAATACGAGCAATTTGGAGATGTCGTGTTTCTTGATATGCGAAATCCGAGCTTACGCTGAAAGGATTTAGATTTTGCCCGAGCCTTTCGCGAGCACGAGTGAAATGAAGCAACGGTGGAAGTTCTCGCAAATTTAGTTTCACTTGTGAAGTTTCGAAGTCGAGTCGTTTTGGTTATTATTTATGCCTCTCTATAGTTGTTGCAGCCAAGTGTTTTTCGGAGTTTTTTAAAGAAAGGCGCTCGAATTCTCTTTCAGCGCGCGTTGCTTAGACCGCGCGCGAGGACGAGAAATGCAAATGTATTTTTTAGTTATTTTTGCCTTAGTAGACTCAGAATATTGAATATATAAAACCCTGTTATCGAAAGGTGCCTGGTAACAAAGAAGGCTCCATCCGTGCGCTTTCTCGCATTATCACATGCCTTGTCTGCTTTGTGAAACCTTATTTTATTATATTTCGAGCCCCCAGGCAAAACGGACTGTTGTATTTCGCGATTTTCCACTTGCATTCACTCCCGATACCAATTTTAATATGCGAACCCCGTTCATATCATCTGATAACTCCGCAAGTTGAACATTAATGAAATCTGACAGCTATTCCAGCAAGTTTATACCAACATCTTAAAAATTCATCAGTTACTCTTATTGCCTGTGAAAATCGCTATTTTTCAAATCAAGGTTAGTTCTTGGAAAATCCTGCTCCGGGCCGTACTGAAACAATGATCGCTTATCTCCGACATTAACGAGGGGCTTTCGTGGCAACTTCGACTTAAAAGTACACTTTTTAATTTAATTTTTTAGTTTTTATCGTCGCGATTTATCTTGACCAAGTAGACACTTTTTAACGTATGGATTTTCCTTCTTAGAGGGTGTTAGTCGATTAGCTCCGAATCCGGTCGAGCAATTCGCAATGGAAAAAGCGATTAATTTTCTTATAGAAAAACCTGAATGAGGCTGTCCTTTCCTGACGTCCTGTAAGCTTGATAAATTATTTTTAAGGCGATTTTTACAGAGAAAGAGCTTAAGCTACATTAACAGAAACTAGCCGAATTTAGTTGTAACGTCCCTGAAAAACCGCCTACAGAAGCTAATAAGAAAATAAGAAGCAACAAGTTGACACACAACGAAGTAAATGCTAATTGGAGGAATAAGTTCGTCCATCATTTTCTAATTATTGCAAAAATCTGTAGTAATAATAAAAATATTTTATTTTTATTTATTTTATTACTATATCAATTTCAATATGATATATCAATATGAAATTAGTGAATTACTGCACTATGGAAATACTGAACAACGTCAGCAGAATTTCCCAATGACAAATAACTTAGACCAATAAAAAAAAAACCAAAAAGCGCAGATATAACATCAGGGAAAGCAAAAATTAAAATTAATTAAAAGAATTTAAGTAGTTGCGCGTTAGAATGTCATAATGGTTATTAGCTAGAAATCAATAAATGCTATCCATGGATACGTAAGCCAACGCTGTTGAATATCGTCGACACATTTCCCGTTTAAGAGGCCACTGGAAATTATTTTTACATATCAATCATATTTATGAAACAGCAGAAAAGGCCAACAAGTGTATTAAAAAGTTATTAAAATTGAAACTAATAAATTATTCAATTTCGAAATGTTGCTTTGTTTATAGCTACCGGTGGTAGCTCTGTTGGTAGAACGGTCGCTTTCTAATCAAAACGTTGATTCTGGTTTCTCGGTTACCAAGCATTACCAAATAGCGTATAATTTCTAATCCGGTTTGCAACCATGAGATCTTAATGCTGAAAACTTTCTCTGTAATTTCTGTGGTTCAGATTCGACATTAAACGGTAGGTTCCCCGTGTTTCTACCTTAGCGCCGAGGAGAAACACGTGCCAGAGAAGAAGCCGAAGCCCAAAAGTGGGACGAAATGGTGGCTGGTAATATTATTAAACGGAGACATAAATTAATATTCAAAAGTGCAACTTTTTCACTTTTTAACAGCCCTTAAATAGTTTCCTTTAACTGAACTAGGAATACACCTTTTTAATATTTTCCCAAACCACTCTTTAATGTAACTATTGAATTTATCGGTATGTTTGCAAAATAGAACTATTCTCTAAGAAAAAAACTTTATTTCTCTTTCTAAAAATTAGAATTTTAGTTTTTTCTATAACACTTCTCGTATTAAGAAGGAACTTCCTATAAATGACATCGATTTATCTGTCGATTCTTCTTAAAAATACAATAAATCGTATGATACAATGATGCGAAACGTAGTATACAATTTACAAAATCGCAATATAGTTTAATTAATATCTCAAGTAATACAAAAAGAAATCCTTAGAAAATACACAACTAATTCAAGAATTTTCCCTAAATTTAATGTAAATTGTTAATAAAATAGAAATATTAAAACAACTGCCAAAATTTACTTCGAAATGGCCAGAAATATCCTTAAAAACGATGTGAACCACACTTGAAAATCAAAAATGCTATGCAGAAAATTGAAGATATTGGACAAATGAGGGAATTAAAGAGAAACAGCAATGTAATTGCAGTAAATTTCTACAGAACACATAACATTTCTTCTACGATAACATTAGGATTAGTAAACAGGTTTTATGAGATAACAAGAAATACGAAGTTGGTAAGAAAGATGAAACCACCCAACAAGTTTTACAGGAGAATTTCACACAGTTCCGTAATTTCCTAAGAACGATAATAATCATAATTATAAGATTTTCACAAAACGACTATAATTAAAACTGTGGAAGTGACGACAATAAACTTCCCCTTGCATTAAACTTTCAGCAAGTTGTCTGGACTGTAATACGTTCCAAAACGCTGCAATTGTTTTTAAACAAATATTTTTTCTGTATTTGTAAACTGAATAAATGGTTTCTAAATTAATTTCTAGATTATACGTAAATTCCGAGCCTGTGATTTGTACGGTAGAAGAACAAAGGCTGTTCTTAAGTCAACACGGCACTAAATATACACGACTTCGCAAATGAGTACCTGAAATTTTGATAGGTTGTTATTGCGTTTGGTTTCTTCATGAAGCCATCCATATTTTAAGCATTTTTGTTTGGTTTCCCTTTTAAATTTTCCCAAACTCATTTATCCGCAATTAAATTCACCTGCAAAAACAGCAGAGAAAGACAATATTTAGTTTGTGGAAAAGTTATGTAAAAATATTTTTTATTTCGCGCTTCAAAGATTTTATTTATACGCATAGGTGATTCAAATTAGTTTCCAACTACTAAAAAATCTCTTGTTGGAAGAAATATAGAGTTTGTTAAATTGACAAAAAGTAGTGCATTTTTATATCGTACAATACACCGCAAAGAAAACTATGTGGATTTTCAAATACAAGAAAATATATAAAATCGAATTTTTCTTTCCATTTAGAGCTGTTATTATTAAAATTCCATAAAAACAAACTCAAAACACTTTATATGCTGAGCATAATTTAAAAAAAATCATAAACCATATTGAACTTCTACTTACGGTGGAATTTTTATTTTGCAGACAGTTGATATTGGTAATATGCAAAAAATACAAAGTTTGTAAATTTCTTATATTATTTTGGATAATTCGGATAATTATTTCAACATAAATTTTCGTGTTATTAGAAGAAAATAAGCTCCAATCTAAAATAGAAATGTAAATATTCTAGAACATGCAATACCAAACTAACATTATTATTTTCCTCTTCACTGTCTGCGATTATATTTTGCACAACAAAAGTAAAAACCGGAATACGATTTGGGCATAACATCTAGGTTGGAATTATACATAACTGTAAATGACATTTAAAAGTTCTAGCATATTTGGTAAATTCTGAACCAGCTGTAATATCCCCTTTATCATTGCAGAGTAGTTATAGGATTTTGAAAACGACGATTTTCTAACCACTGAGTAGATAATTGTGAAGCTAATAGCAAGATTGCCCAATCTACTACTAGATTAAAAATCTATACCGGATGTCTCAGATAAGATGATGTACAAAGGGGTCTCGACTAGCTTAAGAAATACGAAGTTGGATCAATTAGTTGCGAAAATATATGCCCCTTGCTCAGGTGTCTGCAAGCACTTCTGAAAATACCTGAAAAAACTGAAATTTACGTTTTTTGAACATGACTAATAAGTTTTTTATTATTAAAGTTATGCAACTGAAATTGTATTTGCGCTCCTCGTAGTTCAAAGCTTATGTTAGACGGGTGCTATATGGAATATGTTTCTCTTGCTGGAACCTATTATTTGAAAACTATGGTATATCAACCCTACATACAAGTTAATGGAATATGAAATTAGTTTCCCTTGCTAAACCATCGGGTACCTACCCTACATACATTAAAGTTAAAGAAACATGGAATGTTTCCCTTGATGGGACCTATTATTTAAAAAACCATGGTGTATCTGCACTATACACATTAAAGTTAACGAAATATGAACTTAGTTTCCCTTGCTAAACCATGGTGTACCTACCCTACATGCATTAAGGTTAAAGGAACATGGAATGTTTCCCCTGATGGGACCTATTATTGGAAAACCATGATGTATCTACCGTACATACATTAAAGTTAATGGAATATGTTTCCCTTGGTGGGACCTATTATTTAAAAAATCAAGGTATATCAACCCCACATACGTTAAAGTTAACGGAATTAAAAATAGTTTCCCTTGCTAAACCATGGTGTACCTACCCTACATACATTAAAGTTAAAGGAACATGGAATGTTTCCCTTGCTGGTACTTATTATTTAAAAAATGATGGTATATCTACCCTACATACATTAAAATTAGTTGCGATCTTAAGGGCGGAAAGGGTAGACAATAAATGCGAGAAAATAATAGTTTAACGATTATATATCGAGTGGTTAATACAATTTCCCCAACACACTCGTCAATCATTTTTGTGATTCAAAGCTGTTTATCCCTCCTCTCCTAAATGGTTATCTGCGACATTGCAGAATTGCCTTCACTCCATTCACGTGAAGCATACGTGGGATTAATATCCCTGCAAATTCTGGGAGTGTATATATCTTCTTAGGTAAATCAGGACTCGACGTTCATGGAAAATCAGTCCAATGCTGTCAAAAACAACAACGTTTTCCCAAAAACGCACGTTCCGTGGAAATCGAGGAGGATAAAACTGGAGCAATAAAGGATTAACGATAGCACGAGTAATGGCAATTCATCTATATTAGGTTCATAAAACTTTCAGAACGGGTGTAATTTCGGCGAACCCTTTGTACAAAAGCTGTCGGCTACATTATCTACAGTCGCACGGTTAATAATGCTGAAGTATAAGAGGGCCGCTGTTTGGAAAAGGTGATGTTGTCAACGCAGAGAAAGCGCAAGGCACACGGCCGCGTAAATTCCGTCACAAAGCAAGGATACGCGGCATTGATTAACGTAATGGCGTTAGATTAGCGGATAATGCGGCACTCCATTCCGGTGTTTCTGTATAATAAGCTCGCTTCTGAGATTTATAGACGACTGCCGTGCTTTATTCCACCTTTACAATTCCACTATCGAAAATCGATCTCTGCGTTTATTTTGCATGGGACTTGAGATGTTCATCTTGCATTATGCAGGTCCGGCAGACCTCTTGCAAACTTCCTTGTGTTTTCTTCTTGTTATTACAAGCACCGTTGAATTCATTACTCAAATATCTATTTCGACGGAATTTTCCAGACAAACTCCAAGGGTAAATCCAAGATATTTATAAAAAGCACAGTGTGTTGGAATAATATTTCACAGAAAATTTGAAACTTAGTCAACACATACTCTTCCCTTCCCGGTTGAATTACGGCAACTAGGTTGCGCACAGAAGAAGCAGAAGAAGCGTGCGGTAACCTTTCTTCTTCCCCCAAACTCATCTTATTGCCATTATTCAACTGCCAAGAAAGAATATAGACTTATAGAGTACGGAAACCTCGGTGGAAAATTTATATCTAGCTCTGGTTGAGCATTACTAATGTCTGACTGCACTTTACCCAATCGCAATCAAGTACATTGTGGACAGATTATAGAAACACCTATCTCAAATGCCGCAATTACTTGGAAGTACCACACAAATGTTACAGTTTAATAACCAAATTCCATTTATTACATAAGCGCGTACGCATTTCCAAGGAAAATCAATTGGTTTTTCTTCTACTAAACGTAATGTTTCTTTTGTGATATATACATAGTATCTGTCAATGAACTTGTAAATAATGCTTCGAATTACTTCTCTGGTTCCGCTTTCTTAAATTTATCACGCGGGTGCAGCTTGACAACCAAGATATAACCTGTCAATATTACAATTTACTTTCGGCTTAGACCGCGTCGTCATTTGGGAACTACACCCAGCATTATCAGGTAAGGTCCGACCTGTAGCTTGTCTGCCTTTACAAGCAAAACTCCGTCGTTCTCCGGACTGGCTCAAAGAGGTTTAAATACCTCCGCTTCCCGGATTTGAGTTCAGTGTTATATTCACTCTGAAGATGCAAGCTGCAATGTCTTGCGAAACGTTAGTTTGTATGGGTTCACAAACAGCTAACAGGCATAAGCCGATTAAGTATTATTGTCCTGGCAAACCAAATACATCAAGATCAAATCCTTGTCCGCCCCAAGGTTGGATTAATATAAGCACACGGCCCTGTTTAGGCAGGCAGGGCCTACGAACAAATATGGCTCAAACTTCTAGAGCAAATGCTTGTAAAGGCAGACAAGCTACAGGTCGGTCCTTACCTGATAATGCTGGGTGTAGTTCCCAAATGAGGACGCGGTCTAAGCCGAAAGTAAATTGTAATATTGACAGTTCGAGAAACCGCGAAAGCCTCAAAGAATATAAGATATACCCTATTTTAATTAGTTTATTCGAATGAATTTGCTTAATCTTTTAAAACCAGCATATTAACATCTATTGGCTTTTGCAAGAAAAATAGTCTTAATGGCTCATAAATGAAAATGGTTAGCAGTGAATATTAAATGCCATATTTTTCACTGGAAATTCCGTTGAATAAATAATTACAAGAGAGCACTGGAACAACGTAAAACATTAGTGAATAATGGATTAATTATTACTGTTTTAGAAATTTTTACATAAGCATCAGTTGCTAAACTTTCCAATTTTGTACATGTTTGCAATTTTTATTTTAGCCGTTTGCTTGAAATTACTAAAACAGCGTACAATAGCACAAAGTACAGACCTGTGCTAGCGGAAGGACATTAAAGATGTATTGTACAGGGGATTATATACCTATGTGGAAGGTTAAACCGAAGTAAACATTTTGCCACAATTGTGTCCCGCCTTATATCATACAGGTCAAATTCTTTATGATAAAAATTGTTAAGCAAGTAATAGTTAACATTAAAGAGGTGTTAACAACAGCCCTACCAAATATTTTCCAAAAACCAAAATACTCACTTTATTTCTGCTATTAAGCCTAAATTTCATTTTCAGATAATAAACCTCGTCGAACTGTAACGTTAGCGTAATATTTCATGTACACCTTATACCAAGATATTTAGGGTTAATTAATTTGAATGATCAGTAATTGTCGAGAATCGTCGAACTGGAAAGCCCGCTCACTCTAGGTTTGATTCTGAAGTTACTGTTTAACTTTGCAGTTCTTTCTCATTTTACATTGTCACAACTACACAAATCAGTGTTGCATTAATGATTTCGAATTACACTGTCAAAATAACAATAATAACAACGACAAAAATCTACATAATTATAAACAAATCAGAAGATATGCAGCAAAACGTATGTTCCACAGAAAAATACAAATAATAACAAAATTACACGGCGGTTGTATTTCAAGTACTGTAGATACATAAATTTAACCTAAGTTCGGGTTTCTACAGACTAGCAAGTTTTAAGGCGCAAACAGCTTTATTGTGTTGAATCTATACCGAGAAATGCATCTAGGTCTGCATTTCCCTAGTCACGGCCATTTCCATTTATGTTTTTATTTTTCCGGAAACTAAAAGTCCTGAGGGAAATATTCGGAAATATTACTTTCTTTTATTTTAAGGACATCTATTTCAATATTCTTCGTGGAAGAAATTTTCACACAATCTCTCCGACAATAAACCTAAGATTATTGGAAGATCGATAGAATATTAGATTTGCATATTTCTAAAAGTTACAATGACAATAGTTGAGATTAGAAAGTTAAAAATCTAGCCACTGATAAATTGTCTCTTCCAATGTGGAAAGGAAAATCGATACAGGTTTTGGAATGAATTTCACTAATTTATACCAAACCATTAATATCGCTAACGAGAAGAAGTTTTTAGATGATATTTTTTTATTTTTAAAGCCAAATTCAAAGACAAAATTAAATAATAAATAAATTTAAAATAATTAAGAGATCGTTGTTTATGATTTGATATACACTGTATGTAAAAATTCTGATGCGGGCTGTAATAAGAGTATCTCGTAATATTAACAATTTAAAACTACTATTTTACAAATTCAGCTAGAACATCGAATAGGATTCTGCTTTGTAAAATAATATCATTTTGCAAAATATTTATGTACATATTAATTATATATTTCTCAAAAAAATATGATGGAATTTAATTCTGTTGGGTTCCAAATTACTTATTATGCTAATTATTAAAACTTTTATTGGCCAAGGTAAATTTAAATATATTGTATGTTTTCTCGAACGCCCCATAACTTTGTAATGATATTTCAACTAATAAAAATTAGGCATTCAAAGTAAGAGACACGTAGTTTGAAAGTCCGTGTATGTATAGCTAGTTGCATCATTCATATTTGAATCTTCAACGGATCCAAAGATTTATTTGTAGTTTAGAGATACCAGTTCAGTTGACCATGAACTGAAACTTTATTCATTTAGGGCATTAAGGGCGTTTCAACCCCCATCAATTTTTTACAACCAAAAATAGCTGAACAAGGGAAGTTAATACGTCCAGAATCAATTATATTTCAGCTACACCTAAACAAAGGTTTGTTTTTGTAATACATTATAATAATGAAACATTTTTATATCTACACTATGTGCTGACGTTTTTGTTTGCGGTGGGTTTAATAGGTCCTAATAGAATAGAAACTTCCCAGTATTTTGTTTTCATATTATCATGCAGAATATCAGAGTTCATAATTCCGTTTCATCCTACCCAAATTTAATGCCACATTTTTGTTCCCCTCAGGAACGAAATAGCTCAATCACTCATTGTCTGCACGCGATCAATAATGCGTATGGAAATGAAATATTCATTAACTAAAAATCTGATGGTTTAATTTTTTGGAATTTTTTTTATGGCGTGACTATTCTGTGTAGTCCATCATTATGGTTATTTTCACTATGCTTTACGTAATACTTGTACATGTCCACACAAGCAATTAAGATCAGATTTTAGTTTGTACAAATCAAGGTCTGAACTACTCAAAATAATTTCTAATAAATTACTTACGGAAGTACCTCTAAATTAAGCCCAAGTAAGCAATTTCATTCATATTAATTTAGTTAGGCCATTAATTACAATATCTAGAAACCCATTTGGAAATTCTACTTAAGTGCCTTAAACTTCTGAATTAAAAGCTCTTATTCGCACAAGGAGAAACCGCCTAGAGCCGAACCCACACACTGAAAACATTTTTGCGAGTGCCTGCTTTTGAAAGCTGTCCTAGTATAAATTCTAAATCGCTTTTAAGACGGTCTAAAAATTTTAAATTTCCAGCGGTGCGGAACAATGCGCAAAAATACCTACCTCGGGGCAGAATTGCTTCCTTCCTACTTACAGAAATTTTCATTATTCAAGAGTTGCCTTTTATGTCGAAGAATAGGTCGGACACGAACGGATGGGCACTGGGAGGACGCGCTTTTCCAGCCCAAAGCGACTGATACAAAACGACTGCCATAGCATTCTGCTAATAGGATTTCATTTTAACGACCATTTTAGAATTTGCAATTATTCCGTTTATTTATTATACTTTTTCCGGGAAACTTGTTGTAGGCGATTCCCCGTTTCCCTTATTTTCGCCCTATCGTGACTCCGTTGGCGTTAAATTTATCGCGCGATGTTGTTAAACTTTCTGGGAATTCTTTTAATTACGCCCGAATTAGTTAATTAGCAGATGCGTCAAATAAATTACTCTTAATTCCGTAATGTAATTTTTCTAACGAGAAACAAAAAGTTTGTCGCTATGCGTTTAATTAATTTTTCCTTTGTTCGGTGTCTCCAGTCAGCATTCAAAACTGTGATTTAAAAAATTCACCTAACATGGATGGGGTTATTAATTAGCTGCCAAATTACACATAGCATGACGTGTAAATATCACAGGATTAAAAAAACAGGCACGCGATCGCAACATTCGAAAAGCTACTAGAATGTTTCAGTTGGACTGTCAGGTGCGATTCATTAACCAATACGTCCGAATTAAATTATTTCAAACTCCACACCGATGAGAAAAATTGCGATTGATGGGCCACTGGGAACAAACATGGAATTTCGTTTGGCGACAACCCTTGTGGAATTTAAATAGAATATTTGTTCAACGGATCCTGTATTTACGTGCAGATGACGTTCATTGCAATATTATAAATATCTTAAAGCAGCGTTATTATAGTTTATCTGCATGGTATGCAGATTTGGTTCTGGATTGAAAAACTGGGTCTTAAATTATACAAAATTATCTTAAAAGGTAGAAATATAAACTATTGGTGAATGGAGCCAAGAAAAAACTAAATACTAGAATCGCTTTTTTGGATTCAAACCCATAAGTCACCCTAATAAAATGGCTACGAACGTCGGTATTGTTAAAAACCTCATACGAAAGAGAACGTAAATTTTCAAAGCAGAAAGATTTAGTGCCTCAAAATCATCAAGAAAATTAGAGGCAATACATTATTATACATATCTGTGACTCCATCGATTCTTACTAAAAACCAATTTTGTTAAAAAATAAATACGGCGTTGCCTTAACAAGTAATCTAGCGGAAACGCAGAATGAGCTTCCAAAACGGGAGCGTACACCTAAGACACTTAAAGCAATAGTTTGCATTCTTTAAACCGCAACAGTGTTTGAAACAAAAGTATAAGTTAAATACAATAAGACTTGCTTTTCAAAACCTACATTTCACAAACCGAATATCATTGAAGATCACAGCTTGGTACGGTTTTGAATGGCCGAAATCAAAGTTTCATCCCTTTGCATTTAGATAGGTTAGCAACTTGTGACGCTTCACCAAAATTTTGTGTATTTTGAGTAAAACTAACGCTGTTAGGATTTTAACGTGTTTCATAGATGACCCACTTTTAGATCTTTCCCCCAGAGAAACATTTTACCTACCTCAACTATATTTGAACTCTCGATCTTAGGATCTACAAACAAGTGCGCTAATCACTCGACCACTGAGACTTGCAAGATAAGAACTTACACCATGCATTTACAGAGTGTTAAGCACCACAGTTTGGAAATAAATTTAACAAAACAGTTTGCATCGGCAATTTCTCTATGAAAGAGCTTATACATCTATTATTAGTAGCGCATAGTATTACAAATTGAATGTGTTTTGTAGTAAGTATATATAATTTTATTATCCGCATTAGAATAATTAGTCAAGTTTAACAGGTACAAGATGTTTTCGGTTTTTATCTTCTGGCTTTGCTTAAGCACAAACGCATTATTGCGATTTGTGGTTATTTATTATCTTAATTCACACTTGACTCAGATTTTTGCTAATTTGTTCATGTTTCGTGGCTTAGTTCGTTGTCATTCGTATTTAATAATATTACTTTTGACAATATCCTGTTATTACGTCAAAACACCTAAAAACTAATATATAATAATATAATAATAAATAATAATATTGCATTTACTTTCACATACAAACAGACCAAAAATGAATGAATCTGATTTGCGTATTCCTTTCAATTAATTATATTTTATTAGTATGAGTTACTTAATTTCCATTTCAGGCATTATATCAATTACAACCGTTCAGATAATTTATTGTGAATGAAATCTCTAAAAGTAAAGTTTGCATCAAAAGGAAGTTGCTTGTAAGTAACATAATAATACCAACGCGGAGAAGTTCCCGAAACATGTTTTTAAATAACACACAAACAGCCACACAATTCAAATTGTAAATTGCACAGAGAAGTACAAACTACTAATTTGATTAGAACCCTTAGTTTTGACATGCCCCAAATGTGGCTTAAATTTTGGAAGTTACAATTTATGTGAGCTATTCGAATGCACGACAAAATAAGTTACACGAGCCACAAAGTTTCCTATAATCGTATTTAAATTTGCGTTTAAAAGTTACTTTACAACCAAAAAACGTAAAATTTTACATTATTTCTGATTTACAAGTAAATTCAAACAAAGTCGTAAAAATTACGATATTTACTGGAAACTCATAAATTAACTGGTTAAATTTAATCAAGCTCTGCAATATTATTTCGTTTTTTAATTTCCCAATTTAGATGTGAACTTTTCTCTCTCTGTCCGCCTAAATAAAGCATGGCGTTGCAGCTACGATAACTAAGGGTAGGAAAATCCGCAGCGAAACAGCCATTAGCATTATGGACACGTAAACAGCTCTAAAGTTTGGCAATATTAAGTTTTCAAAATGACGCACCAGCAGTAGGGCAATTAATTTCGACGCTATTATAATTAATTTTTATAATCCTGGTCGTGATGTCCTCGACGTCCACGGCGCATATTTCATTTTTCAACGCCAGCCTTCCTGCAGTTCTCGTTGAGAGCCCGCTGCATGCAAAGACAATAAAGGAAGTTGATGGCTGATGAAGAAATTGGGAGGAAGGAGGTGGCGTAATGGATTGCGAGATTATTCAATCCACTCCTTTTCGTTAGCAATATACTAATGTAAACCAGACAGTGAAACATTCATCATAGAACTCTGCACGCGGTTTTCAACACTTGTTCCAAAACCGGTGCGGTAAATTTTCGCATTGGAAGATAAATCAGTGGTACACCTCGTTCCTTTATTAGGGGGTTTATTAGACACATAATTTATGATCCAACTCCAGACACAAAAAAGAACGTTGTACGATAATTCATAAGATAGAGGGCGAGTCGTCGAAGTATCAAACCCCTTTGTTATTTCTTAAATTGTTAGTCTATTAGAAATGGCAATCTCAACCGAGATTCCTGTGATATATCAGAGCAGCGCTCTTCCGATTCTCGCCTACAGTTTGAGCGGACCGAGCTCACTTTCAATGCAGTTTCATGCATGGGTAATATGAAACAACTCCACGTAATTTCGTTTTACTATACAAAATCGTTTATAGTCAAGAATACAGTTAGTACAAACACATGTGAAATTTTAAATCCTGGAAATTAAATCTAGATAATAAAATAAACGAATATCACAACAAAAAATGTTGAACACGGCCATGGAAAATAAAAAGTGTGTTGTAATTTAAAAATATCACAACCTTTATTGTTACTATCTGATGGTCATTAAGATTTAGTTTCTACTGTCGTTTATACTCTCCTTCTTTTTCTGCAATTTATAGGCCAATAGCCCTAATCTATCCCTTCAAATAGAAAAGAGAAGTGCCACTACATGACTTTTGCCGACTTTTGACGATTGTCAAAGATGATCGTATGACAACTGGGACCGACGGCTTTACATGTCCTCGGAAGCACGGTTGCATATGCAACTATATTGATCCATCCTGCCGAGTACTGCTAGCCGAAGCAATGCTAACGAAATAACATCTATAAAGCGTTTCAAAGTGAGAGTGTAGTACAGACTCTTATAGACTATGAAAACTTGACCGTAAAACTTTGCCAAATGTAAGCGCCTGAACGGTAGTGTAACTTTGCTTCAATGAAGTAGATCCAGGCAAAGGATGTCTAGTTAACGCTTAAATAGTAATTATGACCGATAAGCGGTTTCTACAGCAAAAGGCGGATACATTATGAGTGACGTGTGCTTGGTATCTTTAAAGCAATTTTAATTAGAAGTTTTACAACATTTGTGTCCATAACAGCCTGTACTACACTCTCACCGTGAGATGCTCTATATGTTATCCTAAAGCTACCTGCTTTAAAACATTATCACAAGTCTTCTATAAATCCAATTTTTTAAGCGATCCAACGTCCAACTTAGATGGAGTGTCAAAGAAATATGTCTTAGGATTTCAACAACTAATAGTCCCTACATTATTCTCTAATTCGTTTCCTCAATCCTTGAATTCCACAAATCAACCTCGTGTTATTTTATAACGTTACATACAAAAAAAAAGATCCAACAGAGTGGTATTTGCATATCTTAAAGTCCTAATTTTTAAAACATCATCAAAGAACTATTAAGAATCCATCCAATTTGTCAAGAAACTAAAGTTCAACATTTACACGATCCCTCCTGAATATGGATGGTTTTTAAATGAAAACGGAAATCATAGAGTAACATCTGTGTATCTTAGAACAACTATTTCCCAAACATATTCAAAGTACTTAAAAGATTAATTTAGACTTATCAAGCAATCTAAAGATAAATTTTTACAAACTGCAAAGAATATGGAAGAAATGTCTGCATTGGTAAATTTTTATGAATTTTATTTTTTTGCTGTTTAAGGTATTAATTTGGTAACTGCCACATAATTATTATAAAAGTAATATTTTGCTGTAAATTAGGACCCTCGTTTCATTTTCCAGGGCTAGTCTTTATACCTTATAGAGAGTTTTGTTTATCATACTGTACTGTAGTATAATTTAATTTACTTATTATTATTGTTCTACTGTACCCAGAAAACCGAGTAAATTTTGTTTGTATATTTAATACTTTTAATAAAATAAATTCAGAATAATTATCTTGAAGAAAAAAAATATTATGTATGGCGTATGCGGAAGTCAACAGAATGTTAAAAACAACCCTTTAATAAAGAAATGGACCTAGAAATAAGAAATAACCATCTTTCGAGACACAGTATAAAAGACACTTTGATGTCAAGAGTCCGCCCACCTTTTCATTTACTTCCGCTAAAGTAAACAGGAGAAAAAGGCGGTGTCTTCCTGGAAAAAGCCGACTGCACGTCAAAATGCTGCGACCTCGCGATAATGTACCTAACTCGGGTAGAAAAGGGAAAACAAAACGTTTGATGCATTAGAAATCGCCGTTGGCACGCAAATTTCATTTGCCGAGAAAATGCGGCGAAAACATAATTAAAAATAATGCACAAAAACAATCACTTACCCGCTGCTGACGTCGTAGTCTGATAAATAAACAAGCGGGGAAGTTCACTACATTGTATTGCTTACCTGAAACAAAGAAAGAAAAAAATTAATTACCAGCAACCTGAAACCAGACAGCTTTAACAAAAACTTGGGAATTATTTCCGCTTCGAGAAATATGTAAATGTACAAGTGGAGGGCGTTTGAATGTATTTTTAAATAACCCTTTTTCAGGAGATATTATTTTTCTACATAAAATTAATTACCCGTGATGACAGACATATAATTACTTTTAGAATGTTTTTATTAGTACGTTTTCGTATTTATTCAACCCAAATTAATTTCAAATAAAGGTAGCAGAAACAAATAATTAAACTTCGGGGAATAATCAATTACCATGTCCACTTTGGCACTTTTCCATTCTTTTATACTGAATCCATTTTTGACGGTAAGTTTGATTTAATAGCTAAAAGAACATTAGCAGAATAAACTTTTGCTTAGTAGTTTATAATATCAATCAAATTACTGAAAATAGTGGATTTTTCTAAAAAATTGTAATACAATTACATCCAACGGTTTGTACGTGTTCACCTTGCAATTGATTTCACATTAAATAATTAAACAAATTGAAAAACTGAAAACGAATATCAACTACACATAAAAAAAACAAAACAATTGCGTTTAATATGAAGCCATAAAGAAGAGCACCCTTAATTTAACATATTAAAAAATTAAACGAAGTATGAGCCGGCCTCGGTGGTGTAGTGGTTAGCGCACTTGCCTATAGATCAAAGGGCCGCGGGTTAGATCCTTGCCTGGGCGAGATTTTTCTAGCAGAGGTAAATTTGAAAGTGCGCCTTCTGTCGGATTAGAAGTAAAGCCGCAGTTCACGTGCCTCAGCGAAGACGTTAAAAATCACAACTGGGATTTGGAACTACCCCAGGTAGGCAAAATTCAATAGTTAGGGTGTACAATAAACCAAATATGGCCTAAGTGCATAGGAAAGTTTGAAAAACCGCGTCCTAGATCTCGCTTATCCTCATCATCATCATCATCATCATCATCAAATACAAATTCAACATAAACGAAGTATGACTAATCCAGCTTATAAGGTTACTCTATTTTAGCGATACCCCTCATACGGTTGGAGTATTAATTCAATTTAATTTGGGCAACTTTTTAGTTACATATTATGCAATTAAGGTTTTTAGGCTGACGAAATTCTAGTTACTCTATTATACATACCATATTTAGCATTATATTTGCTAAATTTAATTTCGCGAACGAACGTGTGTGCGCG
>JABXWE010025737.1:0-14912 GCA_014611495.1 Limonius californicus
TGAAACTCCAAAACGCCTTGCGTCGACTTTACAGAGAAGGTAACTTCGAAATATTAAAAATTCCTATAAGCTTGAGAATAACTATATATATATATATATATATATATATATATATATAAATATATATAAAGGGTTTCCTTCTTTTAGGCGCGGAAATCGTTTAAGTTTGTTCACATACACCTGCTCCTCCATATATCCCCACTGAAAATAATCGGGCGCTGAAAGGTCCCGCGAACGTGGCGGACAATTAATCTGGGAATATTATGAAATTATACGCTCGCAGACCTCCTACGGCAACTATAGAAACATGACAAAAGATTAAGGCCAGCCATTTGTCACAATTTGTAAGGATCTCCAGTACATTAAACGTGTTTATGTGCAACTGCCATTGTAGTTCCTGTACTTACCTACATAGAAATTGAAACATTAGGTATAAGTTATGTATATAAAAGCGCATTTTCTAACACACTTGTTTCACCAGAAATCGTCCTAATTTCTTGGTTTCATATAACCTGCTCTATTTTTTGCATTTTGAAAATCTGCATAAAACTCAGAATAATAAAATTCCATATCAGTTTATTTTTACAACTAGAATATGTAATACTGAGCTATTGTATAGCAAATCATTCCATTATCAAAAAATAGTAGGTCAAATGTACGGCAATTAATACAAAAATTGTAAAGTCTGTGATTTCAACTATAACATACATTACAATTACATTTGAAATGGGTTAAATCGTGGTGGTATCATTTTTTAAGCTGAAAAGCATTCTATTTAATTAAGTTGCCTTAAGAAGCTTTATGTTGCAAAATAATACCAAAAGAACATGTCTGATTCCGAATTGTTAAGAATCGACCGGGGAACGATCTGTAATTGCGTCAGGGGGAGGGTTGTTTGTACTTTTTAACACTGCAGGCTCTTGGACCTATCCCTAGTCGCTGTCAAATACATACGCGTCTTCACGAGGTCTAGGAGTTTGTTCATCAGGCTGACTGGCGGTTATATTTCGTAATTCCTCAAAGAATTGGAATACTTGGGCTTGGTAGTCGATTATTATATTGAAGGCTGTTTGTTCTGCTTCGCCATATACACTGCATATGGGGTCTTTGTTATATAGTTGTATATTATGAGGATGTCGTCTCAAGTGTCAGTGTCCCTTTTTAGTAAGCTATTGGGAATAGTTGCCCATCATAGCTTCACTTTGTTTTTGTTGAGGTGGGAGTCTCCAGTGTTTCGATGTTTGGTTAGAATCAATTCTTTAACTGCTCTTATCACTGTCCTTTTAGTTAGGTCGGCCATAAGTTCAGGCCATGTGAATGGTGTTCCAATCCCTTGGTTGCTAGTTTATCTGCATTTTCATTGCCTTCTATGCCTTTGTAGCCTGGTATCTACACAAGTTGTACCTTGTTAGAGTTTTCCAATGTTAAAAGGCTATAAAGGCAGTTCCAGACAAGCTTCGGCTTACTTTAGTTCCAATTCAGCCCTCCCGAAGTTTCATGGCTCTCAGAGATAATGAGGATGGTTGTGTTCGTATAACACCATCTTATGTTCTCTCTTTTTGCTTCTGAAATTGCATAGGTTTATGGTTAGGATGTTGTAGTTGTTTGACCCAGATACATAGAGGTACTGTATCTTGGTTTACTACCATATACTCCAGCTCCGATTCCATTAGTTGTGCGTGAACCATCTGTATACCATACTATGCTTTTTTGCAAGTCGGGTGGTTCCCCATCCTGCCACATTTTACGGTTTATTAGTACTTTTAAGGGTTTGTGAAAGGAGTACTTTCAGTTCGTTCCCATGTCTAGCATTGGACCAGACACTACAGTTGCTATTTTGAGTTTCTTCTTTAGTGGAAGTGCTGCATTGCCCCAGATCGCAGTTCTTATGCACGACCTCCACGTCCAAACCTTCAAAATTTCTTGCTAGGGAATGAGAAATAGAGAAGACTTAGCAAAATCCATAATAAAACGGTCAGATAAATAAGAAAATTGTAATAAAAGATATTAAGTACAACTAATATTACTGGGTTCTTCAGTCCACATCTTTACCATCATTAGAATTACAAGTGGTTTACTATTTGTAAAATTTCCTGCAGAATAAATGTTTTTATGATGTCAACTACTTACGCATTGCTCTATTTTCACAATGTTTTCCACAATTACTTGCTTATTTTTAAATTATTAGTATAGTATCCATATATCCATTCCGTCTCATATTAAGATAGTGTATTTATATTTTATACCAAGCTATTTATAAAAGTTTAATCAATAACGCATAGGTATCCACTAATATTCTTAAAACGTTTCATAAATAAATACACAAAGCACAATCCATCATGTATGTATGTAGTTCTAACAAAGGGACTATTTGAGCAAAGTGTTTCAAAGGAAAATGTATTTGTCCGGCTTTTTCGATTTCATACTTACGTATTGCAAGTACACGGCTATTACTCGTACGTATACGTGAAATGTGAATAGGATTCATAAAGTTTTCCTGGCATTTGAAAGCTTTCTGAAATACATATTTACGCTGTTAAATATAGCTATTTAGCATTGCTCAAATAGCATTCAAGATTATTTCTCTTTCATAACGCAATGTATTTGTGTTTGCGTGGACATACAAATATTAGAATAACCTGGAAGTTTACATTAAATTAACCTGTTGGATATTTATTTCTATTCCATGCGGTTCCAGGCGTCAGCCCACATATTGGTTAGTTTTGAAAACAACCGCCTTAAACTACATACACATTTATAGATAAATATATCTACCTGTTTGAAAATTTGCTAAAATAATGTTTTATTATTGCGTATGAAATGATCACTATTTCTATTAAAAAAATTAAGTGGTTGTGGTGTTCGTCTACTGTCTCTCATCAACTTGTTGTTTAGAAACAAAACAATATCTAGTAAACATTAATTAGTTTGTTACATTTTGTGACAGAATTAATGTTTTAAAAAGCTTCCAATAAGATAACGTAGAAATTTTAACCACATTTCCGATTTTGATAGAGGTTGAATTACCGGCATGAAAGAAGCTGGACTTTCCTGAAATTGGTTGAAGGGTAAATCCGGATCACAATACAGTTGCACGAATATGGTCTGCTTGGTCAGAAGAAGGCATTCAGCGACATCGTCCAGCTGGTAGACCTCCACGTAGCAGCAATGTTCGTGAAGATCGACTTCTTCGAAGAATGGCTACACAAGACCGCTTTCAAACAACAAGGTCTGTTGCTGTAGACTGGATGCGTGCTCTTCACCGCCGCGTGTCAGTGGTAACAATTTACAGAATAATCTCTTCTTCTGGACTGTAATCCTACCGTCCATTCAAACGGCTCCCTTTAACTGCACGTCACAAGGCTGTTAGGTTCGCTTGGTGTCAATAGCAGCAGCACTGGAATCGTAAATGGAACGACATTGTCTTCAGTGACGAATCAAGATTTGGTTGGCGGGCAAACGACGGTCGTAGGAAGGTATGTCGATATCGAGGAGAAAGACAAAATCTATAGTTTGCTGAAAGACGCCATACAGATTTAATACCTGGAGTGGGGTGCGGTTTGTTTCGGTAGAAGCTCACCTCTTGTGTTCGTCTCAGGCACTTTAAATGCTCATCTCTATATTCGTAATGTCCTGGAACCGGTGTTAGTACCAGTCATGCAGACGTTGCCAAACGGTATATTTTCCAACAGGTTAACGCGGTCCACACACTGCTAACATTACCAGAACATACCTCCAACAAGCACAATTGCAAATGTTGCCCTGGCCTGCACGATCACCGGACTTATGGCCGATCGAACATCTTTGGGACATGATGGGCCGGCGACTAAGGTTATTGCCAAGAGCTCCTAACAACTTAGACGAGCTGAGACAACAACTTGAGGTTATATGGAACGAGATACCCCAGGAGAACATAGACCACTTGATAAAAAGCACGCCACAACGAGTAAATGCTTGCATTGCTGTTCATGGCGATGTTACACATTCTTAATTTTGTTTTCGTTATTGTTATTGTTTTCTTATAATTGCCAATCTTTTTTATGAAAACCCGATCATTTCATACGCAATAATGAAACATTATTTTCGCAAAGTTTCAAACCCGTAGGTTTATTTTTAATGGGTGGTGCATTTCATATGAAACGAAGTGTATATATACGTACAGTATCACAAAACTAAACTTAACGAACATCACAATATTAGAATAATTTTCACATTTTTTTTAATTTTAATGGTACACCTCTGCCTTTTTATACACAAAAGAGTTGCATATGCAATCTACCAATAAATAGCTCTTCCGCAAGTGATTCTAATATTAACCTAAAGGTTCACAAGCAAATATATAACAAAATAAATTTAAAAACGTCCTGCATGTATTAAAAGCATTCAGAAAAGCCTAAACTGCATATAAATTGGTAGTTGTGTGTAGTTCATTAAATTCTGCACGTTTAGGTACCGGACTTGGTAAAGCAGAAATTAACACTTGCAGTTGGTTATTCTCCCTTTTTAGATTTTGAATACTTGCATGGTTTCGGGTTTAGAGATGCTGCGTAACCTGGAACTTTTTGGTTGCCGCAACAGGAACATCGAAGTATTTACAAAATAACAGAGGCCTATCTGTTGTGAAATCATCATAGCCTCTCACAAACTGGTTTAAAATAGCACTTATACACTTTTTTTCGTTCGGCATCTTTAAGCTATTAACACACTATTGGAACTAGTAGACAACTGATTGTTGATGATATGATGAATTGCTAAACTTTCCACTTTCACAGGTTTTCCCTTTAACGCAACAGGGCCACTTAAACCCTGATTATCCTCTTAGCATTTCCAATTATTCTTGTTTTTAGAAGCTTAACAACTAAGAAAGTACCTACCTATTTAAAATACAGAACGAATATGTTTAAAGGATTATTTAAAATTTCTGCTTGACGAAGTGAATTTGTACTTGGTATAAATATGCAATTTAAACAGACAAATACTGAAGATTATGCACTAATGCTCACAATAATTAAAATATGCATTTGTTACCAAAAATGTCTAAAATATGCATATGCAAATATGCAAATGCATAATTATCCTACGCCTACTGATAACATAATAAGTATTTCACCTAATTATGCTTTAAGTTTTACGTTAAATGCATTTGAATGATCCCATTAGAAAATGCGCGAATAATTGATTATAGACTTCAGTAAAGAACTTACCTTAATTGTTTTCTATGGAATTCTAAGTACCTAATTAAGAGATAAGTTGTTAACATAGGCATTAAAAGTAATTTTTGGAAACTATACCAAAAATGTAGCTAAACTTCAAGAAATAATTATTTTCTTGGGTGAACTTTATCACACCACTGTAGAAGTATAATGGTTAAGATTTTTTAGATATAATACTTAGATTTCAAATTGTTTCCAAAAGTTTCTTTTCAAAGGCATGTTTTACAAGTTATTATAGAACCCAATATTATGTTTTGTATTTTTAGCAATGAAACCTTTTTAATAAAACAGGTAATTTGTCTATTCTTTATTAATTATTAATATCATTCGAAGCATAATAGATATCAATTATAATTGAAAATATGTGGAAACGAATACTACATATAAAATAACTGTGTTCAATAGAATCATGTTGATTGTAGAAAATCCTTAATCGATAAAAATAAAATTGGGGCGTATTCTTGAGCAGCTTTAACATATTATTTCAATATGCATTAAATAATTATTTTTTGGAGGAAGTTATCCCTAATAAGTCTTTTTTAGACGTAGATTTTTGTGTATTGCCATTCAATTAGAAAGAGTTTTTGGGTTACAAACGACAGTACATTAAGCATTAATTACTCTTTGCGTCCTGCTTGTACCTATGTCGTAACTTTCCATTTTCTACCCTTCTATTAGTTTAATAACATTGTACGTTACACGGCTCAGTACCTAACGTTGCTGTCAAAACCCAAAACCTTGTTAGTTCCGATAATGGGCGGCTGTTAATCATTGCTAACTACGTGATTTCCACTTTTAGCTGAGCAATATCAACTCGTATGGTTTCTGCTTGATTGGTTTCAGCTAATTTAAATGGTTAGATCCAAAATAATTATAAATCTCGCTAGATGTAATATCCTTTTCAAGCTTGTGCAAACTTTATTTTTAAGTAGAACTAAACGACACAGAGGCATCAATTAAACTGCAATTTGGTGAAAACTTATTGCAGTGATAATATCCCAGTGTAATTTAATAGCGCTTAATACAATTAGCTGCAATATTCGTAATTGGCTCTTTAGCTAAAATAAAGAAATGGAAGGTATAATTTCCAATTAAAATTGCATAATTCCAAAACTGCTGTGCACCATTAATCCCCAAATATATGTAAAATATTTATAACCGAGTAATTTTAGGACGAGCGCGTATACACAGCTACATATTTCTTTGTTGAAGTACGTGCATTCTAAAAATAAAAAATGAACATTTTGATATTTGGAACACGGTTTGCTTTCATAGGAACCTAGAAGATTATTATAATAAACTCCAACGACAAAACATCCATGTACTGCTAATTCTATTAAACAATTTACATACAATCTTGCGTAAACAAACACAACAAACTCCTTATAATGGAAAACAATGACGCTAATCGCAATTTAATGCATAGCCGCAAACAAAATATATTTATTTTTCTGTTTTTATTTACTACTTCAAAATGGCAATTTGGGCGCGATAAATGACTGTGGTAGGACCCTACCAATTAAAAAAAGAGTTGCCTCATTTATTTTTCGCACTATACATATCATTTTCCTCTTCATTCTCTAATAGGGCAAGGAAAAGTGAGAGATGCAAAGAATTGTATGCAGAACCAAACGTGACATGTTTAATCACCATCAGATTCCATGTGCGGCTCGGATATAGCCTAAAATTATTACTCTTGTTGTAAATTGTTTTTACTTTATAACGGAGAAGAAACGCATACATCTTAGGAACAATTCTAAACAACAGAATACACATCGACCAACTCAGCTGAAACCGCAAAATGCGTAAACTAGAAAGCGAAGCAAGACATACGGAAATCAGATACAAAGTCGACGTCACAGTCTTAGTACCCTTGATGATAGAAACTTTCTTTTGGTTTGGTGGCTGTAGTAAACATGCAATGGCTAAATCCACAAGCGCGGAGTTCAGCTTTAGAATGAGCTCCATCCCCACTTGAGCTACCTTCATTGTACGCAATCAGTAGCCAGAGTTTCGGCTATGTTGGTCAGGCTGTACTGTCCGGTACGCAAGCTGAATCCGATTGCAACCATTCAGCGTCCCTGTCGGCTTTCATGCTTCGAAAAGGTCATACGGAGGAGAAATGCACATGTCCAAAAAATACTCGTTTCCAATTAACCGCGGCATACGTACTGTCCGTCACAATCGTTAGTGTTAAACCTGGAAGCTAAATTTCTGAAATTTCTTAATTTCTTTCGGTTTAATCACAAAATCAGAAGAAAAACAACCAAATAAATTAATATTATTTATGCACACAGACTATTGAAAAAAGTCGTAAATGTATAAAGGGCATATAATATTAAACAAGATCTGAAGACAATGGAGGTGATACTGAAAAAAGTGGCGTAAATTAGGAATACGTGGAGAGTGTTATATTCTCTTAAAACTTGCCGCTCCATTCGATTTAATTTTCTAACTTAATTGCCACTCCATAGGAACTAAAAAATTGATTTTAATTGCAGTTTTATGTTAGATACAACTTTCGTTTTTAAAGATTGAGTTATGTTGACGATTCCTTTTGTAAGCCGAAATTGCCGAAATTGCCGAATATTGTTTTTTCCGCGCCTGACCTTAGACGCTTCTGAGAATTTACGTGCCGAATTATTCTAGAACATTTCACCATATTTCAAATTATGTTGCAATATTTTGGGGCTAATGCAGGTTTGAGTCGCGTGACTTCAGGCAGTCAGTTTTACATCTTGAATGGCTCCGGTCGCTCAAGTCCATCTACGAGGGCCGTTACGAAATTAAGGAGTCAATTTTACATCTCCGATGGCTCCGGTCTAACCCAGTTCGGTCTTCGGGGGGCTGTAAATAAGTTGAACATGGCAGGGGCGGCTTCGGTTTTTCGATGGATATCCAATGCGTAATCTCGTATCGCTGTATCACCGTGGAGTGAACAGAATATCGACTAGTGTCGGATTTTAAAGAAAATACGCTGTATTTCAACCCTAAAAAGGCAGTTCATTGCGAATTTGCCGATCGCCTTTGGCGGATTAGTATCGAGCCTATTGTTCCTGTACCTGTGCCGTTGCTGCGATGAACTACGAGGGTTGTGCAGCAAATATCAATTCTCGCAATTTTCCCGAAGAACGTCTACTTTTTTCCTGTATGTGGAAAACAAGTCCAGAATTGTGCCTGCTTCGCTATCGATTCCTGCATCAAAATTCAAGGTAAAGAACTAAAGTTTTGTGTTTTGTGAAGAGAAACCTTGCGCGCTAATTTACAAAATTCGACGTAATTGAACCTTTTTTTGGAAACAAGAAGCGACCTTCAGTCGCCGATTGTCTTTGTTTGTAGTACAAAGTGTAAGAGAAATTTTTATATTGTGTTATTTGTGTAAGTTCCGACACCGCTGGTTCCCTGGTCTTTTGAGACCATTTACGCGCGCCAGTGACGGCGGGCCCCTTTGCTTGAGCGCCCAATTGACTGTCTGTAAAATAGAATTTTTAAAAAATCACCTTTTTGCTGTCATTCTGTTGTATTGCTAATAATTTCATTATATGTATTTTAAAATTCAGTATATCTTTTATTATTTTGTATTTGTATTTGTTTGTGCATAAATTTTGCAAGCTTTATATATATATATATATATATACTGCTCAAAATGAATTAGGGATCACTATTATATTTGAAGCTATTTTTCACTTTTATTTTTTTTGCCAATTTTGGTCGCAGTTACCGCTGACCTTTGACTTTCTATTTTTTATTTTAATGACATAATATCTACAAATTTGACACCGCGGTGTGAAATCGTTATCTTACTAAACATCAGTTTTGCAATTACCACCTACGTGATATTTTAGTTAAGGATTTAGAACAGGTTTAAGATTTCTTATATTTTTAACATGGATCATCAAGGGAGAGGTATTAGAAGACGTTTGACTCCAATAGAATCGTCGACTGTGATTGTCAGGATAAGGGATGGAGTTCCTCAACGGCAAGTTGCTGAAGAGCTAAATGTAAGTCAATCAGTAGTTTCCAGAACTTGGACGCGCTTTCTTGAAACTGGAGATGTTAAAAAAAGGCTTTATGGACCTCGAGCACGCAAAACCAATAACAGGGAGGACAGGATTTTGGTCCGCAATGCTATTCGAAATCCACCTTTAACTGCTAGAGACCACTCAAACTTACTGTTTAAGTAGATTCAACGTAGAATATCTACTCAAACAATTCGAAACCGTCTGAGAGAAAATGGTATAAGGTCCAGAAGGTCTGCTTAAGTACCTCTCCTTAATCCCGAACACCGTAGATGTCGAAATAATTTTGCAAGACAGCACGAAAATTGGGGCGCGGAAGAATGGACAAATGTGTTATTATCAGACGAGTCGCGGATTCGTTTAAGTAGCTGTGATGGTCGTGTAAGAGTGTTCAGAAGGCACGGTCAGAGATTTGCAGACAATATGGTACAAGAAAGCATACATTTTGGAGGAAGTTCCATAATGGTGTGGGGAGGAATTTCCATGAACGGTCGCACTGAGCTTGTTATTTTAGAAGGAGGTTCCCTAACAGCTCAGCGGTACATCGATGATATTCTAGAGCCTCACGTTATACCATATGCTGAAAATTATGGCGAAGGGTTCATTTATCAACAAGATAATGCCCGTCCCCATTCTGCAAGAATTGTTCAAGAGTACTTGAATGCACACAATATTCAGGTTATGGACTGGCCGGCGAACAGTCCGGACCTGAACCCTATAGAGCAGCATGCTTGGGATGAATTAAAAAGACGGATTCGAGCAGAAGAAGCTCCTCAAAACATAAATGATCTAAGAAACCGTATTCTGCTGGAATGGGAGCAAATACCACAAGAACGTTTTCGAAATTTAATCAACAGTATGAGTAACAGATGTCGAAGTGTCCTATTTGCGAGAGGAGGTCATACCCGTTACTAGCTTTAACTTTAAAAAGGTTTCCTGAGTGTTTTCTTTATTTGTTGTGATTACTTGTTTAGTACGTTTTTCGTTAATTTAATTTAAGAACTGTGTTAATCGTTTTATAATTATATTTATATTTATATTTAATAAATAGTTCAATAGTCCGTTGATAACCACTGAAAGTTTCATTCCAATATAAGCAGCCTGTGAAAAATAGTTTAAAATATAATAGTGATCCCTAATTCATTTTGAGCAATATATATATATATATATATATATATATATATATAGGAGGAGGCACTATAAATGTGAGTTCGATTCTCATAAGCTACTGGCCTCTCGGCCTTCCACGAGAACCTATAATCAGCTGTATTTGGAAGGTGGCGCCCACTAATTTTGACCCACTCTGTACACATCTAGGAAGATTTCCTCCCGTAAGCGATTTCCGCGAACTCCCTCTACTCCTCTGAGCTAAGCTGTAGACCGTTTTCCACCTATCCGGTTGCGGGTCGACGAAGAGCTCGTTTGGCCCGTAACAAGAGGCATAATATGGGAGGTTTAATTTCTGAAAGAATTTATAGCCACTAGAAAGAAGAAAGTATATAACACGATCAAGTCGACAAATCCCAACCAACATGGATCCGACAACGAAGCGAGATATGTAAGATTTTAGAGGTTTTATGATTGATGTTTTATTAATATTTAACTACATGTGCCGAATATATTCAACTCTATTCATATTAAACTAAAGTTGTCTGGGAACTACAAAAAAATAACATGTTCGTCGCTTTAAGAATGAATCAGCATAGACTTAATATAAGGAATCATTAAAACTTGTTCCGAAAGTTTAGTGCTGTTACACTATTGAGTTCTTTCTCGTATATTCTCGGTTTAAATGGAAGTGCTGTTGGCGTACTTCTTCGTGCTCAATTTTTTAGTATTTTAGAATTAAACAAAAATTTGTTCTATTTCGTTTTCTCATATTATGACTACAGAAAAAATTATACATTTTTTGGTCTTATGTATATGCGTTCAGGTACCAAAAGAAGGGAATTTTATGAAATCTCTGTTTATATGTATGCAAATATAAAGAGTAATCAAAAAAATGTATTCAGAGTAGGCCTTGGACGTGAAAACGTATGTCGTAACTCTACGGTTCTATAGTGTTTATCGCAAGGCTAACTTCAAGTTTAGGTTATAAAATAGCAATATCGAAACCTAATAACGTAGGAATTTATTAATTACAAAAAAATCATTTATCGTATTTTGCTAATAGCCCGAAAGGTGATGGTGCATGCCAGTATTCGATTCGTGTTTATATGCAGAATTTCCAGGAAGAATATTCAGAGCTGGTGATCGACTACGCCTTCTTACTTTGCCATAATACATACGATACAGTTATTTTGAGAAATTGACTGCGCAACAAGATGCACCTATAACTCTTCTCCTACAGACCACAAATTGCGATTTGTTGGACCAAACTTTCTTCTCGGCTGAATCACGGTTTCACGTAAACGGTTATGTAAACTCGCACAATATGTGGTCTACAGAAAATCCACATTTTTAGCGCTTCGTCAGAGACAACAGGTGAGTGGGTAGGTTTGAGCGAAGATGATTAGTTAACCCAATCGTTTTCAACGATTCATTGATTGTGCAGAGATATTGCGAATCAATTCTTCAACCTTTCATGATAGCATCATATGACCATAAGTTGTAAAATGATTCCTCCAACAGTATGGAGACAAGGTACATATAGTTCGTTATACTATAGCACACCCGCAAGAATTTTTTGACAATCGTTGAAAAACTGCAATACGCCAATAGCCCGGCAACGCCGCGCGTGTTATTTAACACCGTTCGATCTATTCCTTTGGCTATACCTAAACAATTCAATTTTTATAACTATAGTAAAAAACGCTATGCAAAGGTCGGAGTAATATGAGAAGAAATAAGCAACACGCCACAAATTTTGCTAAATGCGATTGATGAAGTGAAGCGAAGTGCACTTACATACATTTTATTGACCTTCTACAATCCTTACTTCTATATTATTTAAAAATTAATTTTATTGTTATGTATATTAAGTGTGAATAAGTTTCTTGTTTGTTTGATTTTGACATTTTATAAGCTTACAGTATTTAGTCGATCAGGAGTAGCGTGAAGTTACCTTTACCAAACGCATTACATAACCATACAGTTCGATAAACGTTTTCACGTCCAGGGCCTACTATAATTTAATTTCTTGGTCATCAAAAATATCCACCAGATTTTAATAAAATTTGAACTATTGATATGTATCAATATTCCATCGAACTTAAACTTCCTAAAAACTGAGAAAGCTGAAATTCTGTGTAGCTTTTAAGTAAAATTACATAGAATTTCAGCTTTCCGGAGAAGAAAATGCATACACATGGATTCAGAGCACGCCCAAAATACTGAACTGCACTATAGGCTCGACTGAAGAAAATATGACGAACGCAGCAACGAAGAAGGTAAAGGGTAAAAGGTTTGCGACATTCGACACTTGGGATGTTAGAGGTTTAAATGGGAAACCTAGCCAGTACATGATAGAGCAATTCAGATTGTTCGGTCACATCACCAGAATGGCCTGAGCAAGGTTCCCGAAGCTCCCATGGAAAACGAAGGAAGAAGGCCGCAGAGGGAAAGGAAGTCTGCCAACAAAATGGGAAGAGATGGTTAAGGATGTCCTTAGCAAAGGAGCATCACCTGGGAAGAAGCAACTAACCTAGCGAAGGATAGGACGAAGTGGAAAATATTCCACTCTATACCGTAAACTAAAAGAGGACGACCAAGTACATAATTTTCTTGTTTGTTTGATTTTGACATTTTATAAGCTTACCGTATTTACTTGTTCAGGGGTAGTGGGAAGTTAGTCTCACTAAACACACTATTAAGCTACAGAGTTCCACCACATGTTTTCTCCTCCAGTGTCTACTTTAATTTATTTCTTCGGTCTTCCGAAAAATCTTGAAAGTTGAAATTCGATTAAGTATTTTTAGGTAAAATATTTATTACAAAAGATTTCGCAATTTTGAAACTGGGATATTATCAAAAGCCCAAATAATTTAGTAAAATATTTCTGAACTTCTGCCTCAACACCCTTGTACTTAAAAACCGGTAGAACAGTTGGTATAAATATGTTACTTCATAGGCTCTGAGTATTAGAATTGGCTATAAATTTCAGAATCCCGTTTTTATAATAATATCAAAATTAACCCCCCCTCAAGAAGTTTTGACAACTTCGACTTTAATGTTTGTTTATTCAATATTACTATTGCATACAATACTAATTTTACCTTTGTGCTCCCTTCAACTACATTTTAATAGGTAGATCTACTACGTGGGCAAGTCTAAATGTTTTAGAAACGTATAGGAGTATAATATTATTTTTATGTAAATAGTGGGGTATGTTATTTAAGCATGTACACTAGAATTTTGAAAATTTAAATGCAGTGTGAGATTTTCACAGGTTAGGCGATAATTTTGTGGTCAAATATTAAAACAATCAGTTTTTATTACTGATCGCATAACATGTGAGCAAAAAAGAGAATTTAAATATTAAACCTGAACCCCCGGAACTACCCTAACAAATGAATATTTGTTCTTAAATCAATTAAAATGTATGGAGATGTTCGAAATGTGAAGAATAATTGTTTGAAATATTATTCGAAAACTTCTGTAATTTGCATAACCTATGAACCTATTTATGAAAGGAAAAAAAACTGTTAGTACAAAATTTAATAGCGTGTAACCCCATGAGAAGCGTTTTTCCAGTAAAATCAATATTTGACTCAATTATTGCGTATGATATGTTTGGTTTATGACACAACAGTGCTGAAACTGAGTAGTCCTATTTTAGGAACGTTTACAATAGAATCCATTAATGCTGCCTTGTACATATTGAGAATTTATCATTCAACTGTTAATTTTAATTGAAAAACTCTAGCACAGACACTAAATACCAAGCATGGAGCGGAATCTAATGAAAACTTAATAATTTTATAATAGGGAAGCCTAATTCAATTTTATGTCGAAGCAATCCTGGGAACATTCTTGAAGTTAAACTTTATTGACTTTACTTAGATGTCTAAAGAAATGTACACGCTTGGGCTACGAAAGGTCTCAGAAAGCTTTTCATAGTGATAATGCGACATGTTCTTTGCGTTATGGAATTATCTAGAAGTTCTTCCTCCCAAAGTAGCCATCCTCTCTTAGAGAGGCTACTCCACGTGCTAGCACTCCTTGGGGAAAGAAGCCACTTACTGCTACCTTACATTATAATCCTAATGCTACACAGTTCCAGCAAGTTCACCAACAGCAAGATAAATGGAAGTCCCTCATGTCCCTTTTTACTTTCCCATACCTTATAGGTATAGGGTAAGTATTGAAATCATGAAAATTTTTGAAATCGAGATTTTAACGGATATATCCGTTTTGGGTCTCTAGGAACCCAAAAAAGTGTTTTTTAAAAAATGTCTGTCTGTGGGTGGGTATGTACGTACGTATGTACGTACGTATGTACGTATGTGACGCTCCTACAGCCGAAAGTATTGCTCCGATTTTGATGCGCTTTGGAATGCGGGGGTGTATCGAAAATTCATTAAAAAAATAAGCTTTTCAAAAAAATCCGAAACCGGAAGCGGAAGTTACGCATGTTTTTTTGGTATCACTTTTTTCGTGATTACAATTTTGAAACTTTTATCGCGGATAACGATAGAGGGTCATAAGACAAATCTGTTAGTTTTTTGCCGAACTCGCTAGC
>JABXWE010025738.1:0-20330 GCA_014611495.1 Limonius californicus
GATTAAAATGTTAGTTTGCTTTTTGATAGGGAAAGAAATGAATTTTTAAGAAAAACGAAATACTATCAAAAAAAGAATGTTTTTAGGATTTCACTAATAAAAAAAAATGATGGCATTCCATTTAAAAAAAAAAAAGTTGAAAGTCGCCATTTTGAAATAATTCGTCCAATTGAAAATCTGATATCACCATCGTGTAGAGAATGTCCTGAAAGATATTACTGCCAAATATTTTGAAAGTAGTACCCATAGCGTGGCTAAAAAAAAATAAGGCGCTTACTCTGAAACAGGCTGTATACCACAACTTAACCACAAATTCACAATCATAAACTTCACCTCAAATTTCAATACACTTCAACAACCACAAACCTCAAATTAAGAGGATCCTAAAGCAACTTGGCAACCAAAATTAAAAGTAACTTTTTACATCGACAAGCTATTATATTCGTTTAATAAAAAATGCAAGTTTTAGCCTACTCTGAGTTACTTTAGTAGCTCCTGAAGTATATGTCAGAAATAAACTTCCAGCATTTTCAAACTACTTGGACAAGAACAATCTCGAATAAAATTGAAGAAATAAAAACAACATGATGGGAATACAGAATCAGGAGCAAGACGTGTTTTGGTGGTGGCAAATATTATCCAACTCCAACTAGAAGATTATGATCATTGAATACAGTCAGTTACTAGAATTGTATTTCCTACATTTACTTACTTTGTGGCGACGTTTCATAATTGTAAAAATTTACTTAAATTTGAAATTACCCAATTCAATCTATATATATTTCGTGTGAGTAACCTCAAAAGTATATGCATGCAAAAATCTTGGGTCTCCTACTGCTATTATAATTTTACAAATTTAACGAACCTAAATTTCCCATACGTCCAGTACGTCCAATACGATGGACATACTCTTCCACATCAGACGGTAAATCAAAATTAATAACATGTTTCACATGAGGAATATCAAGTCCTCTGGCGGCAACGGCAGTAGCTACCAGAATGGGGGTATTTCCAGATCGAAATTGTCTCAAGGCATCTTCACGTTCCCTCTGGGTGCGGTCACCGTGAATAGAAGTAACTGGGTAGCCCTCGTTGTGAAGGAACTCCTCCAGTGAATCCGCCCCTTTCTTGGTTTCAACGAAGACGAGAGTGAGACTCTCCGCGGAAGGTTGCTGCAGGTCAGCAGCATTAAGAAGGTCCAATAAAAAGGAGCGCTTATCGTGTTCTTCCACCCAGACAACCTATTGAAGCACCAATGAATTAGTTAAAAACATTTTAAATGCAAGATACGAACATACCTTTTGAGTAATATTTTCAGAAGTTGAGCCAACACGACCAACGGCCAAGAAAATGTAATTGTCTAAGAAGTCACGGGCCAGCATTTGGATAGGAGAAGGGAAAGTGGCAGAAAACATAAGGGTTTGGCGTTCTCCAGTCCTGGGCATGTGTTCCTTTTCGAGGATGCGTCTAATCTGAGGTTCAAAACCCATGTCCAACATACGATCAGCTTCATCCAAGACCAAGTAGCGGCAGTAGTCTAAGCCGATCTTCCCACGGTCAATCATGTCCAACAGACGGCCTGGGGTTGCCACAAGCAGATGGCAGCCGCGATCCAGGTCACGCATTTGGTCACTAGTATTTGCTCCACCGTATCTATTTTCAAATTTTATAATTAACTCTTGAAACACAAAAAGTAATTATACAGGCTTAACGCTTAACACAGATTTCACTAATTATTCAAAGCAACTCCAGTGAATATCTCTAGTCCACCACACAAGGTGAATCAACAAGGCCACATTGGTCAACATCTCTAACACTATTTAGAATTAGGTATTTCAAAATAAACAGATATTTATTTTCTAGTATGAATTGGACCTGAAAACTGACTACATCATATATAGCACAAGGATGCAACACTTTGTTAACTGTGGGATTCTTTAACACCACGTTTATTATTTTAAATATCAAAAATTTTTACTAAAAAACTTTTAAGAAATTAATTTCAAAGATACAAGGATTTGGAGCGAACTAAACTGCTTTTTTATGGAACAGCCAGTACGTTACCACAATTTTCATGTTACCATTAACAGAAGAAAAACTTATCATTTCTGCATTATTTATAAAATTTTGAGCAAATTTGTTGGTATGCCCTTGTATAACTAATAAAACTAATTACTTCTAATTTGGTGAAACTATTTATTTACAATTGGTCAATTTTCACATACGCAGTATACTTAATATACATCCTAATGGTCATTCACAAATTTGCCAATGAATACCCTGTATATTATTTATGATATAAAAATCTATTAATTTAACTTCCATTTATTATAAATATGTAAACTTCATAGTTAATGCATGAGAGAGTTTGTTGTTAATATTTCATTTTTTCAAATTTTGATGTAATACTCAATACTTTCCATCTTGCAAATGAGTTCCACATGTAAAACCAATAAACTATATTTGTATTTCTCAAAAAATTTACAGCTTGTCATGGGGAAATGATATAGGGAAATCTCTTTAAGGAATAATTTTAAAATCACTCTTCAAAATCAAAATAAATGCAACTAGAATTAATTCAAAACGCCCTGCAACATGTTAAAATAGTTTATGATAGCGACCTGCAGAAAACCCCAGCATTTGTACTCCTAAAATTGGTAGCTGTGTGAAACCACTAATATAAACAAAATATTGTTTCTCTTGTGTTTAATCTCACAAGTAAAAATATTGATTATTGGACCAACATTATTACAAAAGCAAAATTAAGTAATAAATAGAGATTACTATCCTATGTCCAGACTGTTCATGGGAAAAATTCACAATAACTAATTTTTTTTACTTTAACAATGCAAATTTGGCATTTACAATGCTCAATCCCATGGTATAATCGAAAGACAAACGAATCTTTAATTGCCATAATAAATCCAATTTCTATTTTTTTAATTGAGCTCAGGATATGCGTTTATGATTCTGTGTTCTTGAATTTTTCTCAAGGTAAAATCAGCAAGTACTTATAAAAAAAAAAGTACGTTCAACCACCTGTTAGACCTTTTTAATTTTATATTTTTCCATCCATTGAACTACCTTGGCAAACAGTAAACAAAGAGTATTACATGGACACTCCGACATAATTTTATATTCAAATTAGTGTTCACAGTAACGGTACGTAACTACATACGTGAATTTTTCTAGTGCTAAGCAGTTTCATAAGTGTCAGAGTTCATACACAAAAGGGAATCATAAATTAGTTACCTTTAAGTTTTCTGGATGTCCTGTTTAATGCTTTACACACAGAAAAATCAGAGAAATGCAAAAAAATTAATGTTGATTATTTTTGTTTCCTTGGATATCTTGTTTAATACTAGTACTACATAAAGAAAAATCAGAAAAAAATTAAATTATGTAGATAATATTAGTTAAAAAAAAAGTAAAATGATTATTTGTTTTTTTGATATCCTATTTAATACTACTACACACAGAAAATCTGTGGAATTCAAAAATATGAAAATAAACAAAACATTCTAGTTAAAAAAAATTGAAATTGATTGTTTTTATGTTTATTATCAATGTTATAAAATCAGAAACAGTTCAAGTAACCAAAATACAGATGGTCAATGATATGAAAGTTCAATATTAACAATTTCAATAGAAAATCAAATGCATTGCAGTGTTGTAAATAATGTAACACTACTACATAGTGTGGACAAACACAGTGAACGATAAAAAAAAAAGTGTATGCGTATGGAAAAAAGAGGTGCCCAAAAAAATGTCCAGTGCAAAAAAAGAGACAGACGATTGGATGATAGGCATGAACCACGAATTAAGAGATGCATACAAAGATCCGGATGTAGTGGCAGAAGTGAAAGCAAGAATATTATGCTTGCTGGGGCATCTCATAAGGATGCGTGAAGAGAGAGTCCAAAAAGAACTGAACTACAAGGCTGAAGACCGAGGAAGACCAAAAAAAAAGGGGCTAGACTGTGTAAAAGATTTAAGGACATTAAGAATTGATTGGAGGAAGAAAGCAGAGGACAGAAAAGCCTGGAAGCCTCATACAAGCCAAAAGCCTAAATGACCATAGCACTTTCTACAAACATTAAATAGTAATTTTCAACAGGTGTTTTAACTACTGAAAACGATTTAGCCTATGTGTGTGTGTTCGCAGTAATCTCTTTTAATTATTATTTTGATAGCCTGAATTCACTCTTACAGGTTAATTTGTATAATATGTAGTACAGTGAAACCTCCTATTACGGGCACTCCCTAGAAGCGAACACTTCCTATAAACGGTCACATTTCGTAGAACCAATGTTCTGCTATTATTAACACATGTTAAATAGCCTCTCTTAACCGGACCCTCTAATACACGGACACGGACAGTTCATAAGTCTCATTTTTAGGAAAAATTGCCCCCCTTAACCGGACATCTACTTTGCGCATATTACATTATGTCACCGTCCTGGTGAAATTTAATACTAATACTTCCTGTTATAAATATTTGAGCCTTATCACGGTTTTCGCAGAACTAATTTTAACGTTGTATTTCTTTACTGTAGTTTGTTTGTAAAATGCCAAACTTGTTGATTTATGAGTTTATAAATTCGGACTTATATTAAGCAGTTTAACTGCAGTGTTCGTAGGCAATAATTATTTATAATTATAATTATTGTAAAAGGCGGGGATGGCTCAGTGGTAGAGGGCCAAGGTTTGGATGTCTCCATTTGCCATTGGGGATCAAATTAATGGCACTCCTCAAATTATGGTCGCATTAGGGGAGTATCAAGACCATAAACAAAAACATTCACACACAACAGGCAAGCCAAGCATGGTTTCGCACCAACAAGGTAACCCGCAGAGGCGGGCCCTGTTGTGCATAGCACAAACTAGCTTAGCCTTGCCCCACACCGCCTCGAATAATAAAAAAAAAATAATTATTGTAGTTATGTTCAATAAAATACACTTTTCTGCATGTTTTAATAATTTTTGTGTTCTCTCTTAAACGGACACCTCCTATACCCGGACATGATTGTTTCTTTTAAGCAGACACCTCCAATAAACGGACAAAAAGTGTGGAATCATTGGTGTCTGCTTATTGGAGACTTCACTGTATTCAAATTTTAACGGCAATTCAATAAAGCTTCCTCCCTGTTTTACTATTGTAGCAAGTGCAGGATAACAATTAGGAGTATATTATAAAGGTCCTGGAATTATACAGTGTAAGGTTTATCACACACCCCATAAAGCGAACAATTTTAAATGTACAAACCCTTTCTTTTTTAAAATCTGCTGTTACAAGCTATTCAAACATGTTACAAAGTGTTTAACAACTTATATTAGTTAATTACTCATTGATAGGAAACTAGTTTTACTTCAAAAAGTGGAGAGACGTTCAAATTACTTCTTGAAAAGACTTCAATTGGTCAATTCTTTTTAGAAATACAAATAAAATTGAATTTAACACATGATACCAATTTGAAAATAGAAAACCAACAAGATCTACATCAGAATCTGAAAAAATGTATAGATTATGCATACACTCTCCAATATTGTATTAACTATGAACTTCAGAGATGCATGTTAAATGCAGTGCCACACTTTAATGAACTTTTAAATTGTTGCACTATACAGTACTATTTAAAAATTCCAGAAATTACGAATAGCCATTACTCTGTATACTAAGCAGCTAGTTTGGAAGGCCCAACATCAGCAAAGATTTCACCAAATTTAAATTAAATATCTTCGTTAATTACATAAGGGCATAGAAACAAATATGTTCTAAATTTCTACAAACAATTAAATAATATAAAAACTATAAGAGTTAGAGCCTATAATTATGAAATTCTAAGCTACTGTTATGGGTGCTTCATTAAAAAAGACAAGTTTTGCGTTTGTCCGCAGTCCACTAAATTCCCTGTATTTTGTTTTAGATTATGAAGGATAAAATTCCCTATTAGTTTTGTTAATACTGCTTTCAACATTTTGAACAGTAGAATCTCACAATAATAGACACCCTGTATACTTACACAACAGATGGTCGTACACGTGAGCGGTAAGCGAACTTTTTACTCTCGTCGTAGATCTGAGTAGCCAATTCACGAGTAGGGGCAAGGACAAGTCCAAGGGGGTACTGCTTGCGGCGGGAGCTGCGGCCCTGGTTTATGTTTGGGGGACCATGTTCGTACATCTGGTTCAGGATTGGCACAAGGAATGCAGCAGTCTTTCCAGAGCCTGTCTGCGCGCAAGCCATGACATCTCGTCTACCAATGATAATTGGAATTGCGTACTTTTGTACGGGTGTTGGTGTATCGTAACGAGCCAGACTTATATTACTACGAATTATTTCTGTCAACTGTACTTCCTCAAACTGAAATATAAATGCAATTTGTTAATTTGATAACTCCAGAAATAGCACTTTACCAGTATAATCAAATTTTTATGAACTTCATTTACGTAAAACATTTTTTGGATGTGCACGGTAGGCATCCTTACAAAGAGTTTCTCCAAATATTAAGGGACAAAGAACAACGCTTTCCCTAAATATGTACCTACAGAAAGCAGCAAACATACAGAATATTGATTATTAAGTACAAATACTGATTTGATTAAAATAAATTATTTTTTATATTTTTTTGCTATCTTCCAAGGATTAAAACTTCATCTTTTATAACATCAAAATGGCAGTGTTTTTTTTTTCAATGGCCACACACAAAATATTTTAAAAAATTAGAAGTCGGAGAAAACATGAACGTGTTCTACACAGGTATTTAAAAAGATGGCATTAAGGATATAATAGTTTTATTATTAATTAAAAGAAAATATGTAACCATGCAAACCATATTATAAAATGCCATTCATTAACAACAGTAAAAACGAAATATGCATGTTTGTACAACCAATATCGTATACTTTTGCTCCACCCTGTATTACCAAGCATGTTAGACTAGAAAGGACTGAGCCTCAATGTAAGGAAAATTAACAATAAAGATTCGTTCCAAAACATTAACGATACTTGAGACAGCAGTTGCAATCTATGCAACCTACAATCTCTATACAGGGTGTCCCAACTAAAACAGTCCACCCTGAATAGGTTTGCAAATGATCAAATTTGAAAAAAACAGCGGCGTAACAGGTCTACAATAGTTTGAGGGGGGGACAAATTTTACCATGTAAGTCATCTACCCTACTGCATCCTTCTAGGCCCACTTGCCACAAACAAACAACAAAAATCAAATAACAACAGGTGTCCGCGATGGTTTATTTGAAAGGTTTTTCTGCTCTTTATACAACCTGAAAATTCTGTCCATTTGTTTTTGAGAAATGGCATTTTGAAGTTTGCGATGCATAGGGAAAAAGTTGGAAACTGCAAAATGCCATTTCTCAAAAATGAATCAACAGAATTGCACAAAATTTACAGATTGTTAAATTATAAAAGATGTCTTCCTTCAAATTACTGTTGACCTGCCTCGCCGAATTTTTGAAATTTAACCAATTCTTCGGAATTGACCGTTTTAGTTGAAACACCCTGTATTTTAAAACTGTATACAAATACAATTTTATTAACACTTGGCAAAATATATAAAAGCACTATTTTTCCGCATTGTAACTCGCTTAATCATGGTATTTTCTACAAAAATGCCTTCATATAGTGTAAAATTTTCCATTCCGAACAGCATAGTACCTATTTACTGGAACTTCAGTCCTAATAAATCTCTCGCAATAAACTTAAACATACTAGAATTATCAGTACTTGGGAGTGTGCAAATTAGAAAACAATAACTAATAAAAAATGTTGTAACTATTAATTGTTTTTGTTATTGTATTTTTGATTGTAACTTTTGCGTAGTTCAAAATTATTTTGACTAGACTTCCACCTACCCATTGTTAAGAACCCATAAAAAAAAATCATTAACTTTTGACTAATTCTCCTAGTAACCTTCTGCCAAAGCTTCATCTAAAACTGAATAATATTCACTTCATTGTCAAATATTATTCAAACAAAAAATTTTTAATTTTTCTAAAAAAGTCTTAATATTAAAAAAGCATCTGCATGCAGCGTATCCAACACTTGATTGCAAGCACAAATATCTCCCTTCCTTACACAAAATAAACTCACAAATCCTTACAATGTGGCCAAAAATATCATACAAAGGTAACAGTTTTTTTAAACATAGGTGTTTACTTTCCAATCTCTTTTCAGCCTTGTAAACAAATATTGTTAATTAATGATATTTTTAAAATTTATGCACTTAAATATTTATTGTTGGTTAGCTATTGAAACAATCTGTGTGGAGTTGCATCAAGCTGGTTGCTGTTTGGTATTAGAATTTGCAAATAATCAATTTATTATAAATGCGCAACTGTTTTCTAGGGCCCACTTAGCGAAATTGTGGAAAGTTGTTTCCATGGTCAGTCGCACTTGGAATATTTAATTGTATCTATCACACAAATTTTTTAGGAATAGTAGCATGTAATTATATTATTGCAAAGAACATTTAAATCACCGTTACAACATTAGTAAAAATTAAATACTATGTGTCCTAAATTCAAGGCTCACGATTGGGATTTGAAAAATGGAGACATATACAACTTCTGTTAAATGACCAATGTACTGATTACTTTGTTTTTCTATAACTGCATGTAACCTACTAAGAAAGCAATAATTGTTTATTAATACCTGTAACTTTCCAATTTATAACAATATAGATTTAAAAAAAATCATAATCTGTTTGATATGAAAAATGGATTCTATTTACCTGGATATGGACCATATTGAATATTTATTCTATGGTAAAAACTAAATAGGGTACCATGAAAGTCAAACAAAGCCGTTAAAGGAAAGCTCCCCGAAACAGAACCAAGACTGCCCGGAACCAACTGACGGTTTGCTAACGCTGCACATACTTTGGACACCATTACATTTAATTGAGACAGTAAGTTTCAGATCAAAACATATAATACAATTGGAAAATTTTACAATCAAAAGAAAAAATATGTAGACAGTTTAAGATGTGTTTATTACCAAATTCAGTAGATAACAGTACTTGAAATGTGTTTTGTAAAATCTTGTTTATCAGACAGACAGCACGTCATATGTTTGCTATCGCAGGGGATTCACATGTAGACATCGTTAAGCATGGTACATATTTGGGCCAAAATGTTGTAGAACTAACGTGTCCCAATTAAGCGGAATCGACTATATATACAATTTAGATTAAAGTTTTGGTTATCTATGGAAACAAGGTGTTCAAAGTTGCATGAAGCTAGCTGTTGTTTGTTATTAAAATTTGCAAATAAACCAATTATAAATGTGCAACTGTTTTCTGAGGCCTACTTAACAAAATTGTGGAAAGTTGTTTCCATGGCCAGTCGCACTTGGAGTATTTAACTGTATCTATCTCCCACATTTTGAAATAGTAGCATTTAGTTACATCATTGAAAAGAAAATGAAAACTACTGTTACAACATTTTAAAAATTAAGTACCGCATTGTATACCCAATTCAGAGCTCACGATTGGGACCTTGAAAATGTTGAGATGTAAAACTTCAGTTAATGGTCAACTTACTAATTTTTTTGTTTTTCTAGAACAACATATTGCCTACTAAGAAAGCGATAACTGTTTTCTTAATGCTCGTAACTTTACCTATCTTAACAATATAGGTAAAAAAACGTGATTGATATGGAAAAAGGATTCTATTTACCTGGAACTACTATTTCATAATTTTCCTATGATAAAAAGCTAAATATCTATAATTTGACAGCCACTGCACTTGGAAGTTAAGGGGCATAATGTGCAATATGATGTGAAAGCATCCACAAAAGCAAGTTAAAAGGGAACCTAATAAAAACTAAGAAAACTATACCAAGAAAGCCAGACAAAGCCATTAAAGGAAAACCTTTTTTTTGTATGTCTACTCTGAAAAGAGTTATTTAGTTACAAAGAAATTGTACACATGCAGTTTTCCATTCCTATATAGTAAGCTATACTTATTTTGGAGAAACCAAAATCAGGATAAAAGTACACTCCCAAATAAGCAACTTTGGTTTCAATTCATTTAACCTATTTCTTAATATTTCTGCTAGACTACTATTTACTGTGTATGTGTATACAATATGTACATTTAAAAATTATAGAGCTGTTGGAAAAAATTCGCAAAAATTTGGTTATTTAGAAAGAGATATTCATTTCTTTATGTAGCACTTTATATAGCCTGTTTGACAAAAAATATCCCAAGCTGTAACATTGTTATTTTTTTACTTAGCCCTAATAACTCCACATGTTATTAAAATAGGGGTACCTTTTCTTCAATATTATCATTTTTTTTAATGGAGCCCTTTTTGTGATGAGGTTATCAAATCTTTTTTAACTGCATACAGTATAGTTTTATATTGTAATGTATAATATATTATTTGGTTTTCTTTTGATATGAAATTTAAAAAAAAACTACAACTAGGCGCTGTAGGCGGTGGATTCAAAGCAACATAAAATACAATAGCTGTTTGCAATTTAACAATCAGTAAATTTGATATTTTAATTGCATGGTACAAGTCCTATTTATTTTATCAACATTAAATATCATTGTAATACCAAAAATATTATTGAATAGATTTTAGAATATCTGAAATTAATCAACCGATTTTGTAAGATATAAGAGTATACAAACTGTTAATAGTGCCTATTTAAAAAACCAGAGGAAAAAAATAACAAAATTGTAGAATTAAGAAATTTAAAGAATTTGATGGATATGTTACTATGGCAGCATAGGTTACTTTTCAATTTAGTAGGCTGTAACCTTGAAGTTTCCGAGATATTTTTGTGGCAACTTGCAACCTCTGTGCTCTTGTTTTTTCTAATTTCCTTTAATTTTATGGGAATTAGGTCACAAATCTTCAACACAAATATTATAGGTTTAAATTGTACCCACTAATTGAAAACAATGGCTCTTAAAACATTTTAAATTGTTACAATTTCCAATATTAAAGGCGAAAATTTCAAAGAAATCGCAAAAATTATGAGACCAAAATCAAAAATTCTTAACAAAAAGAAAGGAATACATTTTAAATGGCAATATGTGACTTCCTAAGCTTCTGAAGCTTCATATCCACCAACTAATCATTATTCACTTTATCAAATTTATTACAGATACACCGAACACAACTTTGAAAGCTGCAACTGAAGTATTACATCCAACAATTGTTTAATTCCATAACATACTTCACCAATTTTTGTTTACACGGTTTTCTCACAAATTTCCTTGCTTAAAGCTATTAAATGTTTTAGCACTTGAAAAGCAAATAAAACCCTATACCAGATTATATTGCAAAAACCCAAGTGTTGATGATGTCATCATAAAAAATGGAGACACTGTCATATTAATATTTAGGGTTTGTAAAACAGACTGTCTATCGAATTTAATTTGCTTGGGTTAGTGAATTCTCGGCCATTCTATAGTTATGTAAAATGAAGAATTTTAAAAACACTCTCTGCCTTCGTATGTTTCTTTAACACAAACACAATCATTTTATTTCTACAGTATTAATTACGCGACCTTCGAACTCACTAGATACCACGTACGCTGTGGTATAATTACAAATAATTAATACACTTTGATAATTTACAAACCTAACAGTAAATTAACATCAAAGAAAGAAATCACTTACAGATGTAATGTGAGGGGGGACTTGATCACCAGTTGCCTCAACGGGAATATCTTCATACTTGCTGAAATTAATTCCCGTGTTTCCTGTTCCGAAGAGCTCGACCTCGACCCGCTCATCTCTGGGCAAGGGCACGGTCCAATCAGTCTCGCTGCTGCGGCCTCTGTCGTTCCAGCGGCCACCACCACCTCCTTCTTTAGTGTCGTTCCAGCGGCCATTGTCTCTCGGTTTTTCCGGCTCCTTCCAGCGATCATTACGGGGCACGTCACGCTCCCTCTCCGCGAACCGGCCGCCTCGGCTACCAGTCCACTCAGTGGCACTTCTGTCGTAAGCATCCCCATTCTGGAAGTTGTCCCTTCGGTTCCTAGTATTAAAGCTGGAGTAGTCTCCGCTGCGGTCAGCGCGGCCCCCACGGTTGTAGGTGCCTCCGCGGCCGGGTCCTCCCCGGGGGTCACTACGTTCAGAGCCCCGGTCCTTCTCAAAGCTAGTGTCGGACTGGTTCTGCACCTTATTGCGCAGATGTGGAGGCACGTAGCGAGCAGTGCTACCGCGTCCCTGCAAGTCCAGACCAGCAAACTGGAAAAAGGAGGAACATTAGTCCGTTTGCTTCGCTAATTCCTTATCGGTTATCAGAACTTTTCTGCCCACATCATGGGTTCGTGCACATTCTTGTGCAACTTAGTAATCGGGGCTAATAATAGCCGAAATTCATAATGGATGTCGTAATGGAATTTTGACCCGTGTATAAGCGTTAAAAAGGGCATTAAAACGTGAATAATGTCCGATCAATAAATGGCAAACCAGGACGACCTCCATTAACAAAGCTTCCTGTCCATCCTGAATATCCGCCGAAAAACGAGCTCGAAAGCCACTTACCTGCTGCTCTAGACCTGATCCATTTTGGTTGGGTACATTACTCATATTACTATTAATCAGTACGTGTTTTTGGAATTTCTTGCTGTGAACTTCCCGAAATTAATTCTATAAAGAGCGTCTTTCACAAACCACGAACGGCGATCATTTGTTGCAGGAAACTAAAAAACCAATCGCGCAAGTCACATTAATGATGGCGCTCGATTTGAATTCCCTGCCTGCGGCGCCCGTATGAGCATTTATTTCGAAATCTTCGCTGGCCAAACACTGTGCGGATTTATGAGTAAACCACGGAAATTTTCGTTACAAAAATCATGCAAATCGACGTGAACTGACATTACAATAAATCACTGGTCATATGATTTTCTCATTGTTGACTCTGTCTATAAATTCGTTCGAATATGTATGTATTTCCGTTTCGGTTCCTTTTTTGTCACAACTTTAAAATTAACACCAATTAAAGCCGGTGATTAGTTTTTAGGCAAAAAAATAAAAGAAACACTATCTACCTCGCTTAATACTATAACGATATCTCGGATATAGCGAGCGTATACCAAGTAAATATTCCTATTACTGCTGTTTAAGGCAGTGGCGTAACTACAGGCACACAACCACGCAGGAATCCCTACGTTAATCACAGGGTTTGATAAATTATCAACTGCAATTTCTTTAAAGAATTTGGAGGAGAACAAACCGAGCCACAAAGTTAAAAGAAATGCCTAAATTTGAGTTTGTTTTTATTTCTATCGTACATACTAGAATATCGTACAGTAATGCAAGTAAATTAGTGGACGAAGTATGGACAGAGAAAACAAATCAAGAACAAAAAGAACCAGCTGTTACGACCAGTGTAAAAGCCCAAAGATTAAGATAGCTAGGACATATATATATGGCATGAACGATTCAATAAGTACGACCACAAATAATATTGGTCGAAAAAGCGTAGGGAAACCTACTAAAAGGAAGACTAAGTAAAAGTTGATTCATCGGCATAAAAGAAGACATAGAGAACATAGGAATACAATGATAGAAGGAAGAAACCCAAGATAGAAAACAGTAGACCAAAATAGTGCAAAAAGCCATTAATCTGCAAGGTTTGAAATGCTAAAAATATATAATGCAAGCAAATTATGCTACCAAACATTTACAGAAAGAAACTGAATGAACTGACTTCTTCTTCTTCGTGTGCCTTATCCGCTCAGCGGACATTGGCCATCATCATAGCGATCGAGACTTTGTTCACAGTCGCTCGGAAGAGTTCATTGGACATTTTGCCATACCACTGGCGTAGGTTCTTCCGGTAGGGTATTCTTCGTCTACCCTTTCCTACTCAATCAAATTTAAAAATGTTACTGCAACCAATTTAAAAGGCAATACGTATAGTGTACGACAAAACAAATTTATTAAAATGTCGCCTTTAAAGAACAGTAGTTTGTAATAAGGTGAAAAAATTGCTCTAAATTAAGCCCACATAGATATATCATAAAAGTAAGTTGATTTTACTGTATTTTTGCAATAGCTTTTATCAAAAATGATATTACGGAATTATCAATAAAAGATTTAATATTACTCTAATAAAATGTGAATTTGTGGAGAGTAAGTTTGCAATGTTAAAACAGCAATTATTCTTTCGTTGACTTTAGCTAAAGACATCTGTTAAGGATTGCAATTCAAAATTTCTGGAATTTTTATGGATTGAAGTTCATAGTTTGCAGCTGTATTTATGTACATAGTGGCAACCCACAAAAACATTATTAGTGCATAGATAATTCTTAAATGTATAACATTTTTCTGAAATTTAAACTATTGATGCATATTTTTGTCAGATTTTTGTGTTGAAATAATTAGTTTTATAAATTGTTTTTACACTTAATCAAAGTACTTTAAGATTTTAAAACACAAAAGCAATGACGAAAGAAACTTAAATGCTATAAGTAATATTATCTATGATGTGTCTATTTACATTTTTACAGCAGATAGTGGATATTTTATGATTTTAAACGTTCTTTAATAGCGCAATCGTATTTTTGCTGATAATAAACATTGTCTTAAGTTTTAATACGGTAGGTAAATAAATATTATAAATTTTGTAGATATTACATTTAGTCCACTGGGTATAACAAGTAAATATTTACCGAGTTGGATTATAGATAATTATTTAAAAAAACACCCATTTCTGCTTCAAAGATTACGCCACATACATAACTTAAGATTTAATTATTACTATAGTTTTCTATTTTATTTACTTACTATTGTTACTTAATTTAACTGATAAAATGTAGATATAAATACCTAAACAAAACACAAGCTTCATAGACAAGGTTCCCAATAAGTACTAAACAGTTTTGCAGGTCTATGAGCCTTTTACGAGGTCACAAAATTGTACCAAAAATCTTATAGTTAATATATTTTTTTGAAATTTTCAAGAATTGTAGATACGTGGCATTTTTTAATTCTTCTACGTTCAAATGTTTCTGTTTACGCCATTTTTCTGATGCAGAGCCATGAAATAACTTAATGTAGTAGAGAGTCTACAGGATAAGCGGATTTTGAGTAATATGGCATTAAACTGGAGTCTGAAAATTTTCCAAAATTTCTAGAACACTTCATTAGGAAAAACAGTTTTGCACAGCTTTCACGCCTCTATTAGAGACAATTTAATCAAAGCCCTACGAGTCGTTTTCGAAACATTTTTGTAAGTATTCAATAACTTTAAAAGCGACCATGTTTATCATTCGGTTCTCTTCAAATGTTTTATATGTATTAATTCTTATAACTGAATGCTAATAAACAAGTTAGAAGTTTATGTCAATTAGATTTACGTTTTTTGTGTGAATGAATATCGGGATTTAAAAAAAGTAGCGAGTTTATTGTAAAACTAAACAGTTCAGTAATAATTTTTTAATGTGTTTTATTTTAAAAATATTTGCTCATACAATAGTGTTAATAAATCATTGCTATTAAGGAAAACAACGTTTATGTCAAATACCAACTTGATTTAATAGCACAAAATAATCTTAGTTTTTTTATGCCTTTAGTACGTTACAGTAATCACAATTTTTAAAGCCGTTTCTGAAACATCTTCTTCTTTATTGGTACCTCTATTACCCAGATGTGTCGACGTTTTTTGAAAACTTCAGTATTTACAATTTTCCCAAAAAAAAAAAAATGCTAAGCGTTATTAAACTTAAACTACATAGGGCATTGAGAATTGTTAAAAAATTGTACTGGTCACAACCTTGATGCAAGGGAGATCAGCTAAAAAACATTCAATGTGCATTAATCCCTCCGTAATACTTCATTTGTAGCTGATTTTACAAAAATACCGCTATCAAAATGATACTAGTAGTGAATATTGACAGGAAGTGTTCTGTATGTCTTATACCAAATTATATAAATGAATGAGTTGATTTTAACATGTGCTACTCATATTTTTGAAATGAAACATACTTAGTTTCTGCAAACAATATAGTCCAATCTACAGGCAGCAAATCAAAACTGTTCGGTTTTGCAAGAAGACTTATCTTCTGTAAAGTTTCCATTTTTGAAAACAAAACTCCCTTGCCATTTGGTAGAAAATCGACTAAAGGTATATTTTAAAAGTATTTTCTAAAATCCTCTTCATTGACTAATCTCTGCATACTTTTCTTTAATGGTAAAATGGAAGTATGGAGTATCAGAAAATGTCACCATAGCACACAGCTCACTTCATTTCACTCAACTAGATGTAGACTATTCTGTAATGAAATTGTGTGCTGCCATTTCACTAACGCCTTGCACCATTAAACAGGAGAATCAATCACTGCAGAGTCCACCTAGGGCATACATTTCACAAAAACCATTTCTTGGATTCCTCAAATTGCAAGGCAATGTATCTTAAATATTTTCAATAGCCTAGCTAAATTTCGCAATGTTAAAAATAATAAAACGTTTTATTGATAAATTCAGTGAAGTTTGGTATATTAGCACAGTTCTAAGGTAAAATTTTTGATATTTAATTTTATTATTAATCATCTATCACAACCTTCAAGATTTTCAAGTATAAAATAAGACAATCACCATTTTCGAATGTTACAGAAAAAATGATGTGGACAGAACTTCAGAAAATATTAAATAAAATTATTTTTTTAAAACCGGCCAGAAATTAGTACTTTCCGGTTTATTTTTAGGTCAGAAAATCTCATTTTGTCCGACCGAGCCAGAAAATTATTGTGATAGTCCGGTAAAAGCTTTTACCGGACTCATTTTTATTTACTTTCCGGCCTATCTTTAATGAAAAAAATAATAAAATAGTTAGTCTAAGATAGGGGTCAATTGGTTTCTATAGTAACCGAGTTTTGTATTATTTAAAACTATAAAATAACTTGACATATTTTGACGTTTAGTTGAAAACGTGACATTTATTATAAAATGGATATTCAAAATGATGCATTTGATTGTGAATTAATGGAAGATGAAATTATACCAGATGAAAAAAAGCAGGTAACTCAAACACAGAAATTGTCTCAGAAACTCATTATAATGTAAGCAGTTCAAAAAATCTCACGTCAACGAATAATTTTGAAATACCGTGCTTACAGATAAGTAATGCTAATAATTGTACGTTTAATATAACTATTCAAAAATAATGTTTATATTTGTAAACCAAAAATTAACGATTGTTAAAAAAAACTGTTAAAATTAGTTAATAAAGAGTTCTCGTTATAAAAATGTAAACTGAATAATATGAAGCTTATGGTACAACAACGCCCGTTTTAAAAAAAATATTGTACGTAATACGTCCCAAAAATGCTTTTACTGGACTCGCAGGCTTGCAAGACTCGCCTGTGGCTCGCCCTGCAATTTGCCCACTCGTCCAGTAAAAGACCACTTTTGGGACTTGTTACGTAAACTACTATTACTAGAGGTTGTACAGAAAAAATTGAAGCATAAAATTCACAAACACTTATGTACAAAATAAAAAAAAAACTCAAAAACAAACCAGTTGCCAATATATTTCACATGAAATACAGTAATATACAAAAAACATATTCCACACAAAATGTATAGAGAACTGCTTCACGTACAAATACAAAGATAATCTAATCTTCCTTCTTAGCGTCAGTTTTACCACCACGAATACGACCAGTTCTGCGAGCAGCAATAAGACCAACTTTGCGACCCGCCGAGGTTCCTCTCTTGACGGTAGAGGCTTTACCAATGTGTTGATGGTTACCACCACCATGGGGATGTTCAACTGGGTTCATAGCAACACCACGTACCTTAGGCCAGCAGTTACGCTTAGCCTTATATTTGTGATATGCACGACCTGCCTTAAGAATGGGTTTGTCCACACGACCACCACCAGCTACAATACCTGTGCACAAACATTTGTTTAAATAAAACCATGGAATGAAGTTCACTATCATTGTACATACCAACCATGGCTCTGTTATTGGAAGGAATGACCTTTTTAGCACCAGAAGGCAATTTAACTCTGGTCTTCTTTGTATCGGGATTGTGGGCGATGACTGTGGCATAATTTCCAGAAGCACGGGCTAACCGTCCACGGTCGCCAGTTTTTTCTTCTAGGTTGCACACAATTGTACCTTCAGGCATGGATCCAACAGGCAATACATTACCTAAATCAAAAGCCACTTTGTAAAATATGTTCTAAGAAGTCATACTGGAACATGCTTTAGTATAATCCTCAGAAATAGCCTCTTATTTAGAACTACATGAGCATTCAGATCATAAGAATTCATCATGTCAATAACAACACAATTAAATTGAGCAAAAAAGGGAAAAAATGAGTACGCACCAATTTGCAAGTTCGCTTTCTTTCCACAATAAAGGAACTGTCCAGTGTACATGCCCTCTGGAGCGATAAACAACTCTTTCCTAGTTTGGAATTTGTAAGGATCTCTGAAATGAACTAAAGCAAGTGGGGCCCCACGACCTGGATCGTGGATGATGGTCTTGACTACTCCCTTAATGTAACCATGTCGCTCGGCGAAGTCCAATGACCTGAGCTTGGGGGCTCCTTTCCTTTTCTTCGTATGGGATTTAAATACTGAACCCGCACCTTTACGCTGTGCACGAATAACACGTCCCATGATGGTCGACCAATGTGGACTAAAAAGAGAAGTGTGAATTACACATCTGACAGTCTACCATAACCTTATTTATAACCGTACAATAATATTTCGGCTTATAAGCCTATAAGTTTGGAAAATAAACACGCAGAATTAGTGGAAGATAACTTAAAATTTTATTAATTGGGTAAGGTTTTATTCGATGACTTTATTAAACAGTTATAAAAGTGGAAAAAAGAACGAAAACTTACCGTGCTTATGGTACTTAAAATCAAAAGAGGATGTTGTCGGTTTTTCTAGTTACCGTTTCCGCCGGTTGCCAACTTAAGGACGTAAATGTAGCTGCGCTAGACAGTGGCGTACCTTCAGAAAGGATTTAATTTTCTAAATTAATTTACACATTTTTCTAAATTTAGTATTATAATCTTGATCACAAATATTGCATTAAAATCTATATTTCTTTTTTTAATAATTGCTCTTCCGGATCAGCTATAATAACTATACACAGAAATGTTCACATTGATTACACTTTTCACAATATTAACGTAGAGAGGTCGGCTCCATTGGAGATCCTCAATCGCTGAGTTCCTCATCATCAGACGAGAGCAGGTCTTGGGGCAGTTTACGCTTTAAGCGTTTGTGAATTCGTTTTTGACCTAGTGAATAACTCACAGCACCTGGGCACTCTTTTAGTTTATTATTAAATGTTAAAACGCACTTCTTAATAAAAGTTTGTATAGGAGGTATTTTCAGTTCGTTGTGTAGCTGGTTGTTGCGGACGAACCAAGGGGCATTTGTTATAATTCGAAGAACTTTATTTTGGAATGCTTGCAATTTTTTAATTGTAGAGTTTGGAGCAGCTCCCCATACTGTGCAGGCGTATGTCATTGTTGGCCTTAGAAGGGATGTGTATATGAGGAGGGCGCATTCATGTTTTAACGGGGAATTTCGATTAATTATGGGGTATAGTTGACTAAGTCTCGAATGGCACTCGTTTAGTTTTTTGTTTATATGTAATTTCCACGTCAATCGCTTGTCTAATAAGTACACTCCCAAATATTTGACACCCTGGTCCGCGGGGTTCCAAGGGATGGATTGGTTATTTATCACGATAGTTGGTGGTAGAGCAGGGAATCTTAGAGTGAAGATTTGGCTTCACATTTAGTGGGGTTAATAGAAATATTCCATTTTTTCAACCATTCATCCAGTTCGTCCATGCTAGATTGAAGACGATGTGCAGCGGTATTTATGTTTTCATTCTGCGTGATAATGACAGTCTCGTCTGCATACATTGCGATAGACGAATTATGCATTTGAGGAATGTCGTACATGAAAGTATTATATAGGATAGGTCCCAATACTGAGCCTTGAGGAATTCCAGCTGAAATATTTTTTACGGTTGATAAAGTGGCATTTACCCTAACTTGAAATATCCTGTTTTCAAGAAATGATTTCAGGATTAGGATCAAGTAGTTTGGTAGGTTTATAATCATTATTTTGTAAATCAGTCCCAGTGTCCATACTGTGTCAAATGCTTTGGCAATGTCAATGAAGGCAGCTACTGTGTGATGTTTAGATTCAAAGCCTCTCTCAATAATTTCTGCGATTCTTGTGAGTTGATGGTTTGTCGAGTGTTTAGTTCTGAATCCGAATTGGAAAGTAGGGATTGTGTTCTTAGTGTTAAGGCCCCTAAGGAGTAAAAACAGATTCGTGAAGTGCTCCTATAC
>JABXWE010025739.1:0-38309 GCA_014611495.1 Limonius californicus
AAGTAAATCAAAGATTTTGACAAATGTCGAAAAACAAATTTTCTACTTTTCATCACAATACCATGGCCTTGCACTGTTGTCAAATGTAGTATTTACGAAATTTATCATTTTTAACAGTACTTGCAGAAGAGCAACTAGAGCGTCAACTCAATATTAATCTTTACATAATCAAGTGGCAGTCAGTCACTTATCGGCAGATACGTGCAACATTAAAGTTCTCGTTATTGTTTCCATGAAATTCTGTTTTAAAAATATGAACTTTAACACTCTCGTACAAGAAAACTAAGCTCCAAATACCCTAATTTTTTTGAAGATTTTTATTAAGCATATCATAAAAAGTAAAAATTCTACCTGAACTTTTAAGGCATTTAAAAGACACTCTGTATATATATATATATATATATATATATATTGCTATGGTAATTTTATGAGCAGGTCGTAGGTGTACCGTCAGTGCACTGCATGTAAGTGTGTGTACATATTTTTACTTATGGATCTCCTCATTAGGTATTCATGTGCTAGTAGATTTGTTAAATGGTTGTTCTATTGGAGGTAGCGTTGGAATAATCAGGTTCGCATGGCGAACGTGAACATGTTCCTGTGATCGAAAGGGTGAGTTCCAATAGGGCAAGTATTATAAAAGGAGGGTTGTTATGGTTATGGATAAATAAGGATGAAAAATTATTCGAATTCCAATATTTGAATCAAGCGGAGGTGTGATCAGGCTTCACCTAGTAAATCACACCCGTGCAAGCAAATTACATTACATTAACACACAACGAATCATATTTTGCACAATACATTTCATATGTTGTAAGATTTGTTCAATTAAACGAAGTTATGGTACAGGCTGTTTTACTGAAGTGTTTGAGTATATTTAGAGGTATAGAAGCATAAACGTAGCCACGAAACCCTGAGAAGAAAAGTTTAAGCCGAGGTGTAACAGTAAGGTGAGAGTTCATTGATCATTGAGTTGAAATCTGCTAGTACAATCAGTTAGGGGAGGTGTACATAGCAATATATATATATATATATATATATATATCTTCTTCGGCTATTACTTCCTCGGGTTTGCCGTCTTTTGTTTTAATAGATCTCTATCTTGCCAATCTTCCTCCTTTAAATCTCCCTCCTCCATTGCAATTTTTATGTATGATTCCCATCCCAGCGCTGGTCTACCTCTTCTCCTTCTTCCCCTGGGAGATCGTTGCGTTAGTTTCTTCGGCCATCTGTCATCTGGCATTCGTCGAACATGCCCATACCACTGGAGTGCCCGATTTTCCAAGTTTCTCGTTATTAATCAGGTTATTCCTATTCTTCTTCAGATTTCCTCAGTCCTTAGCTTATATCTTCTTGTGACCCGTAAACACCTTCGCATGACATCCAATTCTACTGTTCTGATTTTATTCCTAACTGGTGTTGATAGCGGCCACATTTCAGCTCCATAAAGTACAATATTTTCCACTATGCTGTGAAAAAGTCGTTTCTTGGTTTCTTGACGTAGATTTTCTCCCCATAGCAAACCGTGCAAAGCTTTTGTCGCTCTTTTCCCCATAGCTACTCGTGTATTTATATCGTTTTCACATGTACCTGATGAACTGATAATCGTTCCCAGATATTTAAAGGTATTGCACGTTTTAATATCCAGGTCGTCCACTCTTATATTTTGTCAATTTCTACCTATGCACATATATTCGGTTTTGTTAAAATTGATTTTAGGCCCCATCTTTCAAATCCTTCTTTCAGTTTCTGAGCATGTATTCCATGTCTTCCTCATCTTGTGCTAGTATGATCTGGTCATCGGCGAACAGTAAAGAGTGGAGTGTGGTTGTGTCGTCTATTTTAATCCCCATTCCTGCACATTTGCGATACCAAGTTTCTAGTGCTTGTTCAATATATATATATATATATATATATATATATATATATATATTAAAAAGTAAGGGTGATATACTGCATCCCTGTTTGAGACCCTTCGATATATTATTTCCTATTTTTATTTTACTTTGGTCGTTGTTGTACATTTTCATTACAAGGTTTATCCATTTCTCTCTTATGTTCATTCTCCTCATCGCTTACCATAGTTTACCTCTGGACACGCTATCGTAGCCCTTTTCAAGGTTTATAAAGGATATATGTGTATCTATTTGTTTTTCCTTGTTTTTTTCTATGAGCTGCCTAACGCAGTGGACGTTGTCTAGACATGATCTTTCTACTCTGAAACCACTTTTTTCTTCACCAAACTGAATATTTTCTTCTTCTATTTTACTTTTTATAACGCTCGAGAATACCCTAGCCGTGGATGGTATACCACTAATTCCTCTATAGTTGGTACATAGCTTTTTATCTCTTTTTTTGTAAATTGAGGAATGGTTGATTCTATTCCTGCGGCATGTCGTTTCCTTCTTCTATCTTGTTGAATATTTCTTAAGTATTGTATAATTTTCTTTCCTCCGTATTTAAGGAGTTCCATTCTTATGTTTCCTGGCCCTGGTGCTTTTATTGTTCTTTGTTTTTCTAAGCGCTTTATGTAAGTCTTCTTTTGTGATTTCTGCTGTTGGCTCTTCGAGTCCCGTTATATCTTCTGTGTTCTTATTTTATCTCTGTGTTCGTGTAATAAATTAGAGTAGTGCGTTATCCACTGCTTTGGAGGTATGCTTTGTATTGTTTCTCTGGTATTGTTATTATTTCTAACTTTTTTAATTGTTTTCCAAGCTTCTGATGATTTATCATATGCTAATGTATTCTCGATATCTGTACAAAGTCTATTCCAATATTCCTCTTTCTCTTCTTTGACTCTTACTTTCATAAGTCTTCTTAAGCGTACATATTCTTCTCTTAGTTCCGGTTTCCCTTCTGCTAACCATTTCATATATGCTTCTTTCTTTTCTTGTATCCAACCTTCCAATTCTTCTGAAAATTTTTCCACATATCCGGTCTTCTTCTTTTCTTCGCCTAGGGCTTCTTTAGCTGCGTCATATACTACCTGTTTCAGATGTTGGTACATGTCCTCTGGTGAGCCGTTTTTATTTGTGTTTAGTTTATTTTCTATTCTGTTTTGATATAAGTTTTTTATGCTGTATTGTTTCAGTAGGTCTGTTTTGAATATGGTTTCTTTTAGGTTTTCCATTTCAGGCCCTTCTTCTTTATTCGAGTTTCTGCTTTTCCTTGTATTCCAATATGTAAGATGACTCATTAGCATATGATGGTTACTAGCACATTCCAGTTGTCGATATACTCTTACTTTGCTTATACGTATTTTCCTTTCTTTTCTCATTGTTAATAGGTCAATAATTGATTTTAGGTTTCGCGTTGGGTTTATCCATTTGTATTTGTGGATGTCTTTGTGCTGGACGACAGTGTTTGCTACAATGCATTCGTTTTCTCTGCAGAAATTTATTAGCCTAGCCTCATTGTCGTTGATCACCTCTTCTCCAAAACTTCCCACTACGTCTGGATCGTTTTTTCCTACTCTACTGTTGAGATCTCCTATTATGATTATTTCTTTCTGATTTTTTATGTTTTCCATGATGTCTCGAAGTTCGTCAAAGAAAACTTTTTTTGTCTCATTGGAGGCGTTGACATTCATCGCATATATTCCCAAAATTGTTGTGGGTTGTCCGTATATATTAATGTCCACTTTGATTATTCTTTCATTATATTGTTCAAACGAGGTAACGTATTTCTTGCATTTTTTTCTTATCAATATGGAAACTCCGCTTTTGGCCTGCTGTTGTTTCGGTACTCCACTGCAAATATGGTAGTATTTGTCTAGTTCCTCCTTCCCTATACCTTTCGTTTTGATCTCACTGAGTTCACCTGTTCCTTTACTTTCTCTTGGATATCTCCGCAGTTAGTTGTTAACACCCCTAGATAGGAGCATATAATAATCTGCTGCTGCTAAAGGCGATCCAGTGGTATCAATTATGCTTTTCAATCTTCTTGTGAATAATTGATTATAGCTGTCATTCAAAATTAAGGTTGTTTAAATATTTCGGTGACTTTCTTTTTGATAATTGACGATTACATACATTAGACGATGTGAGTGCTCGTACATCGACGTTTTTTTCATGCAATGTAGCTCTGTTTGTGATTATATAATCGATTACAGATTGTCAATAATTTGAGTTCCAAGTATATATATGTTGGTGTTTGTAGGAAATTTAGGCATTATTTATACGCAACTGGTTATGCGTACAAAACTGAATTAATATTTTTCCACTCTTATTGAATTTGTCTGCGTTGTTTAGTTCCTTGTATGATTTCTGTTCCTATTCTGATACTAATATCTCCTGTTGTTGAACTTGTCTATTTCTGACTGTAATTTATTGTAAAAGTATTTTCTTTCCTCTCACGGTTTGTTTGTGCCTGTCGGATATACTCATATCATGTACTGTTTTTCTTCGGTTATTTTTATTGTTATTATTAATATTCTGTCGTTGACGTATTTAATGTCGTAGATGTTAGATTGGTATGTTCCGTGTATCAGAATTCCTAATCCTGACGCAGTTCTTTCTTTCTTATCCTTTCCCTTATATGCAAATATGTAGTTTTGGTGCTTTGTAGTACCATTTCCTCTCCCTTTTATCTCGAAAAGTCACATATCAGTTTTGTGGTTTTTGCTCGTTTGGATCGTCATGTTGTGGGGTTCTCCCGGTTACGAGGCTTGATCTTCGGTTCGCCTCACCCACGAACCCGCCTCTTTTCTAACGCGAGTTTGGAACCGGCACTTCATCTTCAAGTGCTTTATCTCTTACGAGACGTAGCGAAGTTTTGTGTACTGGACATTTACTGCCTACAATACCGCTAATGCAAAATAAGTTCCTGTTGGTCTTCTAACTAGATAATGATACCTGAGTTTTCTTCAGCAACATCTACATTTCGATGTAGCTGCTTTCTACTCTGCTAACAATGGCAATAATCTGCCCATTGATAACCTGGTTATATACCGAAGTGATTATTTTGGTACATCCACTACTGTATTTCTTTGGTTTAGTTAACACGCATCGAATAATTCCATCAGAATGAACTCATATAGTTCAATTTTTTCTGTTCAGACTAGTGTTATGTTAATTAGTAAAGTGTGTTCAATAAGTCTTTAAGTCCTGGGCGGCTATGGACTATAAATTGCCTCTTCGTACAGACTTTATACAATCTAACCTTAAATAAAACGTTATTCCGGGAGGCACCTTTCCAAGAAGATCGATATTAATGTTGAAAATGTGATAATGTTGTGATAACCCAATAAAATGGAAGATATAAGTATATAGAACATAGAACTGTCTTTCATTAAAGTTATTACATCAGATCCTGAAAATCTTGGCCTGCAACATTTAAACATAAATTGATTGGACGTTTCGTGTTTTCCAAATAATGTATATTTTCATTAATTAGTTGATATTGTCTGGTAAAGTTGTCTCGTAAGGTGGCTGTGGTGTGCAATGGAGTTTTAGGAATGGGGTTTTTTAGATGTATATTCAGAAAATAGTTCAAATGAATTAAATCACAGGAAATTAGAGGAAATACGTCTTTACTAATTAGTCTACCATCGAAAACTTCCCGCAGATTTTCCAGAGTAGCTTGTGCAACATGTGGTCTAGCAAAATCTGGTTATAACTAGCCATTCTAAAATATTATAATACACTGCTCCAAGAAATTAACGCGCCACAACTAACAATCGCAATATTGTTTAAAGTATTGCATGTCATTACATTACAAGTCTAATCATAGATAATGCTTAAAATTAAGTAAACCATATTGTATCCAAATGCTTTGATCGTTTCGCCAATGCAGTCTGCAACACAGAAAGCGGTATGCTGATACGTACGTATAGCACACATTCAAAAACAAGCAAGAAAAATAGCACAGAAACAGGGATTAAATTATACTTCGAATGGCCCTTACAGGTGATTGCTGATATTATTCGAATTAGTCGGAAGATTACACGACGAACTTTTAGAGAGCCTGAAAAAAATTTCCACACGTTTGACCCGAATACCATTTGTTGAAAAGTAATACCACGATGAAAATTTGCGTAGACTATAGTAATTTGAATATATTAGCAATTCCACGGCTCAATAACAAATTATTTGTTCGAATCGAAGAGAGATCTTGGTAACAAATTATTAGACAATGACAGAGCATCGTTATTTTACTAATATGGGAATGAAATTAAGGCCAAGAAATGACCAAACTAAAGACAGATGTGTTGCTGTTACAGAATAATCCGTTGGTTCATAAAGCTCAGGTTGCAATGAATTCTGCGAGGAATTGCCACTACGAACTCCTGCAGCAGTAAGCCTTCGTGATTATTTCGTAAATTGAAAGAAAATCTAGGCAACGCTGCAGCTCTCAATGGGGATACTTGCTATACTACTTTGTTAGTTCCCACAAAAATTGTTTGATAATATTACAAATTATTGAATACTTAAAAAATAATTCATTTAAGTATGTTAATCCAAAGTATTCTAATAGTCTACTGTAACAACCAGGGATAACAGACTGTTTAAAGAAGTTGATCAACAACAATAGGAGACAATAACTTTGAGTGCTCCTTTACGACGAATTTGATTTCTTGGTCTCGTCTGTTAAATCCTATATTATATTTTCCCATTTTTAAAGAAAATTCTTTCTTATACTTTTCGTATTGTTATACTATATTATGTTAGGTTTATCGACTTAACAAGACTACTTTGTTTAGGTATTTTGCATACCGAATAAGATTATTTTGTTAAAAATAAGGAAAACACAATAATGTAGAAGATATTATAGAAAATAATACCTTACGTTCCCACTTGAGACGTGTGTGGTGTACTTATCAGAATAACACTAGGCTCTAACCTGCATCCTTGACAAGTAACGTATGCAATAAAATTTAAGACTGTAATAGTCCGGACCTGGTGCCGGGTAAATTCAGAGCCAGGGCTCACTGGGAATAAAATTATTTATCGGATCAACAGTTTTATTCCTATTTATTTACAATTCTACCTTAAATTAAAATATTGGATGTAAATATATGTACAATAATAAAACTCAAATACTGGATGTAACTATATATACAATAATAAAACTGAAATACTGGATTTTGAACAATTTACAACAATAATAAATCAAAACCGGTGTTCTACAGTTAAAATCAAAGCTGCCTTGTTTCGGCCCTTGAATGTAGACAATCTGGACACGTTCCGCGGGGGTCAAGCGGATGATGACGCCCTGCCGTAGACGGTTACTGTCAGCTGGATTGTAGCAGCTCCCTGGACTCGTGTTCTCCGTTACCAAGGAATAAAGGAAATTCGTTCCGGTTACCTATAACTGGAACAGAATAAGTGATGCGAATTCCATCGGCGTCGCAGTGGTCTTCGCCGGTCGATCGCGGCGTGTTGTTGAAATGTTCGGGCTTTCGCAGGAATTGTGGAATTGTTTAGAAATATTAAAGCGAACACTAAACGAAAGCGCGGGTCGCCTCAGGCTAACGAAATAATACTGCGATATCCGTAGTAAATTCTTTGTCTACTTTCAATTCGGTGTTTTCCAGGGCAGGACGAAATACGTAAATACGTTTTAAATGTTCGGGATAACTAAAGGCAAGATTACACTGTCGAAGCGCGGGTCACCCCAGGCTAAATCAGTGTGGAACGGAAACCATTTACAGGATTATCCTGTCAAGGCGCGGGTTGCCCCAGCCTAAATCAGGGTTGAACGGAAAGCAATTACTGGGTTACACTGTCAAAGCACGGGTCGCCCCAGGCTAATTCAATGCTGACTGGATTTCTAGGATTTTCAGGTATGTGGTGAACTGGGTTTAGTTAAAGGATCCGGTTAATAAGTTCAGGTTACTGGACTGGCGTTTAGACTGGTCTTTGAGCTGGACTTCCTCTCCGGACTTCGACTTAGAAGATCTGGTTTCTGGTCTGGACTTCCTTCTCCAAGTTTCCGCTCGGAAGTTTCGGGTTCTGGACTGGTTCGGGACTGGTTTCTAGACTGGACTTCCTTCTCCGGCTTTCGGCTCCGAAGATGCTGATTTTTCCCCGGTAATTGCTTTCATATGGCTGGTCCGGCTGTTCTCGCTCGTTTTGGCGTCGTGTCGGGTCGGTAGGGAGTGGGATGGTTCATCAGTTTGCGACTACCAGCTCCACCAGCGCCTTTCCGGTGAAACAATAATGCGGAAAGTTTCTAAATAAATTTAAAAACGCGTTCTGGCCGGAAACTTCGTTACAAGACGAAGTCAGACCTTTGGTAACCGTTGCATCCAATCAAATCGTATGGGTTGTGACGAGCTGGCCAATGTGTGTCGGAGCTCATCCTTCTAAAATAATCTTCCTGAAGTCTATTAACTTATCTTCCGCTAAACCTGGTAGCTTACTAATTAAAATACCCAAATAAAATTGACTATTGAAATTTTCATAAAAAAATATGAGCTGGTCATTCCACGATTCCACTTTATGTATTAACACCCCATATTTTTCGGAAATTAATTTTCGGGACCAGCGTTAATTTTCAGAAGATCAGCAATTACTATTATGCCTGTGAGCTACTTCGTTGTTGCGAAATCGACATTTATTTCTCTGAACAGAAAACTTCCAGTTCGGTGCTGAGCGGACGTGTGTGATAAGTGACCACAGTGATATCACGGCCTCGAGCCTGTTGTCAACCAACTGCTATTTTAGACATTCTATATAAATTTGTTCAACTCAACACCCAACAATAGATCTCGATCTACCTCTTAGTTCCCTCTCCCTTCGTGGGGGTTGTACAATGTCAACCAACAAAAGAAACGGTGATCATCATATGCATTAATCGACGAAAATAAATATTATTTGCCAGATCATCTCGACGCTCCTGGTTCAAGCAATCAAACAGGGGCTAATGAATCAACCCCAGAACCTAATAAATCAAAGATCATAGTTAAAATTCCTCCAATATTCTTGTATCTACCAATTAATTACAAACAGGTAATTATTGATATCAATGATATTGCTACAGAAGAATTTACCACCACCCTCAGCGGACCATCGCTGAAAGTCGTCCTCGCCTGTGAGAATTACTTTAGAACTCTAACCAAATACTACCTAACGAACAATATAGCCTTCCATACTGCCCAACACCCAAATGAAAGACCACTCTCAGTTGTTATTAAAAATTTCCTCTTTACCTAACGGAACAGGACCTGAAAGAAGAACACTCTAAGATCTTCCCTTAATTGACATTACAAGCCTAAAAATAAAGTTCCAGTATTAGTTTGCGCAGTGCGTCTTACAACAAACGAGATGGTGAATAAGATCTTAAAAATCAATGATATCTGTCATTCATTAGTCAAGGTTGAACCAAGAAGAACATCTGGAAATACGCCACAGTGTCATAAGTGCCAACGCTATGGCCATACCAAAATTACTACCGCCTCCAACCTATATGCGTGAAGTACCTGAGTAATCATTTATATACTGCATGTGACAAAGACAAATTTACCGCTCCAACTATTGTCAACTGTGGAGAGAATCATCCAACCAATTTTAGAGGATGCAAATATTTCCAAGTATCCAAGTATATTAAAACTAAATCACATATTGGAAATATTTCTTCCGGCAGTAACAACCCCTGAAAACAACACTGTTAGCATTCCTTATGTTACAAAATCTGCAGGATCAGCTAATCGTAGTCAACCCTGTAACACAACAAATAATTCATCTAATGAAATTGTATCGATAGCCAATACTATTCTAAGATCAATCCTCAACTTAATTCAACCCTTTTTAGAGAAAATTAAACAATTCCTATTAAGAAATTTATTACCACTGCTTATAACTCCAGAATTGGAACGCAAATGGCATTAAGGCTCAACAAACGATATTTACAGCTTTTCTTAAGCGATATAATATAGACATAGACATGCATCACCGAGACACACTTAACAACAAATTATTGTTTCAAAATGTGACATACAATATGGGATTGTAGAAAAAACAACCTATCCGGAATAAAACCTGTCACCTTTTCAGAAACACACGCTCTTGAAATTCTAGCCCCGGAAGAGCAAACATACTTCCCATACCGGATAGACCATGAATCGGACATACTAGATATAGTTGTACAGGAGAATGTTAAATCGAAGAATTTCCAAAAAGTATATGCTGAGCTCGACTCTGATCAATTGCCAGTGGTAATTCTATTCATAGCTTTTCCCGCTCAATAAGATCATGAATGGATTTGTAGACTGCAACCTTTTCCATGAAACAAGAGACAGCCTCAAATATCCCAACGGTCTAAAAACTCCAGAGGAAATTGCCGAGACCATAACCTATACTACAACATTCTTTAAAAAGTTTTCTAGCAGCTACAATTACCCAAAAGAACCGAAAATAAAATAAATATAAGTAACATAATGAAACAAAAAAATCCAGTTGCGTAGAGAATGGCAACGGACAACAGACTCAGTAACGGAAAACTTGTTACTTAACTTAACCCATCATATTAAAACGAAACTAGATAACTACAGAATGCAGTCGTATCAAAAATACATCAGTACCTATGAGCCGGGAGATCCTGGACTTTAGAAAACCACAAGGAAGGTATTACGCCAACAGCAAGAAATTCCTTCCACAATCTCACAAAATTCAATTATCACCATAAACCAACAAAAATGTGAAGCATTCTCGAGCCATTTAAAACAAACATTTACCTCGTACAATCATCAACATTCAGGTTTTGCCAATGTAGTTAACAGGTATATAAAGACAACGCACCAATCATGAACAGGAAGTAGCACCAAGCCAACCTCCCCTAGGGAATCCTAGGGTAGCCTTTATAATAAAAACACTTTCAGCTAGCAAAACCCCAAGCAAAGATAAAATAACCAATGTAATTATTAAAATTTAACAAGAAAAGCCTGATCTATCTAGCTACTATTTATAATTCCTGCCTAAGAATATTGATGTTACATAAACCAAGGAAAAACTGGTAAGATCTTTCTAGCTATATAACTATTAGTCTACTAACCACGATCTCTAAAATGTTTGAAAAAATAAGCCATTCTAGACTTAGTGATGAAGTTATCAGATTAAAGTTGTTTCCAACATTTCAGTTTGGATATAGAAAGGGGCACTGTACTTGAAATCAGCTGCAACAAATTGTCAAGATAATAGAAATGGGGTATGAGAACAAACAATACACGGTAGCATCATTTGTAGTCCTAGTTCCGGTGTTGAATCGAATGTGGATTGAAAGACTTAAATACAAAGTCTCCCGCCTACAAATCCCGGAACCTCTAAAAGCTATCTTATTCTCTTATCTTGAAAACCGCATATTTGTAGTTAAAATACATACAACTGTTTCCTTGACAATGCATATTAACGCAGGAGTACCCCAGGGAAGTATTTTGGGCCTTATCTTTATTCAGTATTTTCTTATATGACATTCCCAAAACCAACGCAAGCCTTGCATTATTTGCCGATGACACTGTTTTGATGGTTAATAACGAAAACCTAGTAGAAGCAATTTTACAATTTCAAATTGCTATGAACATGATAGTGAGATGGTTCAAGCATTGGAATGTGACAATATATCATGAAAAGTACGCTGCAGGAATATTCACCTTCAGACGAATTAATATGCCACCATTACTAATAATTAATAATTATACCATAACATGGAATACTTTCGCAAAAGCAGTGAAATACGTAGGCATATACCTGGAAACTCGTATCACCTGGATGTATTACGTTAATAAAAAACTTAATGATGGTCACACGAGATTAGTGCAACAGTACATCTTTGATCAACGTAGACTTGAAAGCAAATGCAATAATTCAAATAACGTTTGTTAGTATTAGTAGTGTTTATAAGCAATACATCAGTAAGTTTCTAGAATGGAAAAGAGGGGACTGTGGTTGAGCCGCGACCAGGTGCACGGTTACTGCATTAACAGAAAACAATATGGCATGTGTGGAAGGCCTTATTAGAGAAAATCGTCGAATTTCAATTAGAGAAATTTCAGAAATTGTTGGTGCGAGTGTAGGATCTGTCCATAGTATTGTACGTAATCTGGGTTACAGCAAAGTTTGTTCGCAATGGATTCCTCGTCTCTTGTCTAATGAACAAAAATGCTTGCGAATGGGCTTATCTCTGCAACACCTCACAGACTATAGCCAAAATTGCGATGGTTTTCTTCTATCAATAGTTGCTGATGACGAAACTTAGTGCCATTACTACGAGCCATCCAGTAAGTTATCGTCTATGCCGTGGAAATATTCAAGTTCACCACCATCGAAGAAGTTTAAAGCACAATCTTCTGCCGGCAAGGTGATGTTAGCATTTTTTTTTACTATGAAGGACGGTGTACAGATAGCTGTGGAAGACTTCTTCAATCAATAGCCGCAAGAATTCTATGAGCAGGGTATACGTCGGTTAGTAAAACAATGGGATAGGTGCCTTAGCTGTGACGGCAATTATTTGTAATTAAATTGTTGAATAACCTTTTATAAGGCAAAGATGGATTTCAATTGAAGACACCTCGTATGACGTCTGTTAGTTTTATGCGTCTGCATAATTTGGGGAAATACACCAAAAACCAATATAAAAATAATTGAAGCACTACAAAGTAAAATACTCAGGACAGCAGTGAATGCCCCGTGGTACGTTACTAATAAACAACTTCACAACAAACTTGGCATGTCTGCAATTCCAGAGCATACCCAGCAATTAACAAAAAGCTTTAACATTTGTGCAGGTGAAACATTCTATGAGCTAGGGTGAAGACGATAAATACGTACGACATTAAAATCTAAATTACCACAAGACCTTCATCTACCCGAAAGTGAAAGTGATAATGATTAGTTATGTTAAGTTGATCATGTGCTGATATCTAATTAAAAATAGTTTTTTTAATAGAGGTGTTGAACCGCTATACACTATAATAAATAGAAAAGAAACAGAAAACTTATAGAGACGATTATTTTAAAAGTGGTCCGGTATAATTCGGAGATTCCCATCAGATTTTGATGAGTACTAAACAGGCTTCATACTCGGTTGTTTATTGTTCACATTAAAAAGTCATAAAACTCTTACCATCTACGTTATACAGAGGTCAGTGATAAAATTTGGGCTTTCCCATTACTACGCCGTTTAAGTAAATGCTTATTCACATTATCGCGATTGTGCTGTGTTAATAGTCATTTAAATTTACAATACATATTAAATTTAACCCAAATCGCTATGAAAATTGCAATCAAGGTGTTTTCCTAAATTTTATATATCTAAATATATAGATCCGAAATCGACTGTCAATGCTCCCTATGCGAAAAATTAAAATTAGTAATTAATTAGTAATGGTTTTATTTAAATATTAACTGAATCGAACGTTTCGTTAATTCCATATTGTCTAATTCAGTCGGTATAGTGACCGGATCATTGTTGAAGAATTTTGAGGGTGTCTAGGAGTTGGCAATAGATTTTACCTGATACCATGATAACAGAAAATACATTTAAATGCAGTAATTTGCAACAGTTAAGAAATGGAAAGAATTGGCAAATTTGATCTCATTTCAAGCGCACCGCAGGTCGAGTTCGCTAACAGTTGCTATTCTATGGTAGAATTTGCTTTACTTTGTCGACAAATATAGCAGAAAATACAATTAAATGCAATTATTACCACAGTTGAGAAATGAACGAATCGATTAATTTTATCTGACTTCGAAGTTCGAGTTCGTTGAGGAGTTATTATTCTATGGCAGAACCTGCTTTTATTCTGAACCAAAATGTAGCAGAAAATACATTGAATTGCAATAATTACCAACAGTTGGGAAATGAACGAATTGGCGAATTTGATTTCGTTTCAAATGTATTACAGGTTGAGTTGGTTGATAGCTATTATTCTACATCACAGTTAGAGTGCTCCGCACCCCAAGTTCGTTGGCAGTTGCTATTCTAAGGTATAATTTCCTTATTTTAACGCAATCTATAGCAATAAATACATTTAAATGCAATAATTTTCAACAGTAAAGGAATGAACGAATTATCAACTTTCAAACACATATCAAGTGCTTCGCACTCCGACTTCAATGGCAGTTGTTATTCTAAGGTAGAATTTGCATTATTTTAACGTAAACTATAGCAGTAGTTTACAATTTGTTCATTTCTTTACCGCTGAAAATTATTGCTTTAAAATGTATTTTGTGCTATTGTTTGCATTAAAATAAAGCGTTTTCTAATTTAGAATAACAGCTGGAAACGAAATCGGCGAGCGGGACACTTTAAATGGGATGAAAGTTTACAATTTGTTCATTTCTTTACCTTTGAACATTATTGTATTAAAACGTATTTTGTGCTATAGTTAGCATTAAAATAAAGCGTTTTCTAGCTTAGAATACCAACTGGAATCAAACTCTGCGTGCGGGGCAGTTTAAATGTTATGAAAGCTTACAATTTGCTCATTTCTTTACCTTTGAATATTATTGCATTAAAATGTATTTTGTATTGTATGTATGTAGTTTGCATTAAAATAAAGCGTTTTCTACCTTAGAATAGCCGCTGGAAACGAACTCGGCGTGCGGGGCACTTTAAATGTGATGAAAGTTGACAATTCGCTAATTTCTCTACTATTGAAAGTTATTGCATTTAAATGTATTTACTGCTATAGTTTGCGTTAAAATAAAGCAAATTTTACCTTAGAAGAACAACTACAAATGAACTCGGAATACGGAGCAGTTGAAAAGTGATTGAAAGTTGACAATTCCTTCATTTCTTTACTGTTGAAAATTATTGCATTTAAATGTATTTACTGCTATGGTTTGCGTTAAAATAAAGCAACTTTTAGCTTAAAATAACAACCGCCAACGAACTCGGAGTGCGGAGCACTGGAAATGTGATTACAAGTTGACAATTTGTTCCTTTCTTTACTATTGAAAATTACTGCATGAAAATGTATATTGTGTTATAGTTTGCATTAAAATAAGGCAAATTTTAGATTAGCAGAACAACTGCCAATGAACTCGGCGTGCGGAGCACTTGAAATGCTGTTGAATTTTGACAATTCGTTCATTTCTTTACCGTTGTAAATTATTGCATTTAAGTGTATTTACTGCTATGATTTGCGTTAAAATAAAGCAGCTTTTAGCTTAAAATAACAACTGCCAACGAACTCCGAGTGCGGAGCACTGGAAATGTGATTGCAAGTTGACAATTCGTTCATTTCTTTACTGTTGAAAATTATTGCATTTAAATGTATTTATTGCTACAGTTGGCGTTAACATAAAGCAAATTTTAGCTTAGAATAACAACTGCCAACGAACTCGGTACCAGTACCCAAAACGTCGATTTCGTTACAGTTGTTATTGTGCGTTAGTAGTTACTTTGTTTTGTTGAAAAACACAATATTGGTAACAGAATATATATTTAAATGCAATAATTTCCAGGAGTTAAGAAACGACCAAAATTGCAAATTTTATCAATGTGGAGTGCATTACAAGTGTTATTCTGCGGAAGAATTTGCTGTATTTTGTTCCAAAATATTGACGATTTTTATTCCTTTTCAAGCGCACCGCAGGTGGAGTTCATTGACAGTTGTTATTCTGCGGGAGTATTTGCTTCATTGTGTTGTAAGAAATAACCGAATGCACATTTAAATGCAATAATTTCCAACAGTTAAGAAATGAACGAATTAGGAACATTGATCTCATTTCCAATGCACAAAACGTCGATTTCGTTCGCAGTTGTTATTCTACGGTAGTGTTTGCTTTATTTTGTTGCAAAATAGAACAGAATGTACATTTAAGTGCAATAGTTTCCAGTAGTTGAGAAATGAACGCACTAGGAACTCTGATGTAGTACAGAATGGACAGGTGCATTCTCATGCAAGAAGAACATAAGTATAATTTTCTCGAGAAATGCGTTGTAATACTAGAATACACAATTTGCTTTTTATCCTTCAGTTACAGAGGTAATCAGCATAGTTTTGATGCTGCAATTCTGCAAATAAAACTTTTGGTGTCTTGCTGATGATTTTCCAATACACTGAGCGATCTGGCGTTTCATTTCAGGAGGGCACCGAAATACGGATAGCCCATTATCAGTGGCAATGTAGTTAAGAATTGTGCATTGTGGCAAGTCTGAAAGAAGTCGTCGCACAATGCAACTCGTGTCTAGTTGTACTCATCAGTAAGGCTGTGCATGACGAAGTTAGACAGAATTTCTTCGTTTCCAAATTTTCACGTAAAAGTTTTCGGATCGTCTGTTTACTGATGTTTACATCATTTGGCATCATTGTAAGGTTCATTCGGCGACCTTTTGCCACAATTGTACGAACTCTTGCGATCGAATCTGCATTTGGACAGATCGACGTACATCATCTTAAACATACTTACGTCTATCTTTGAAACGTTCAGACTATTATTATCACAGTACACAGTTTTCAACATTTCTTGAGTTGCTGTTGGAAGTTTCCCAAATTTACTACATAATTCAATATTCACCCGTTGCTCCATGACGAATGATAAAAACGCAACGTACGTGCTATCATATTGCGCATAAACTAATAGCTATTTTGCTTTCACTTAAAGCTGTAAACTATTATATGCTGCTTGATTTTTGGTTTAATTTCACGGAACTCCACTGCTGCATCGTCAATCCGGAAATTTGCCAAATTCCAAATCTCGTACATGCCATGTTTATCATTCGTAATAGAACCTAGAAGTTTAGTATGGTAATTACGAAACAGTTTGTTACTTTACCAACACTTCATTACTAGAAATCGTAAAAGAAAAATAAAATTCCTATAATTGCAATTAATCAGCAATAAGCGTTTAAGATAATTATTTAAAAATATTGAAATTAATAATATGTTGTTGTACCCTCCCGAGGCAGTAGCTGTTCGTTAGCGCAATAGTGTAGCGGCAAGCCCTTGCTTATCCCACGTTTAATTTCGTAAGCTCTGGGGTTCGTATTTAGACGAGTTGTAATTTTTTTAAATATCTTATTTTTTAAGTTCTTCAGGGCAAATCTATAATTTATTAAAAATGAATTATTTTTATTATATAGCTATAGAATTCCGGTTGAACATAATCAATTGAGTGAAACATTAGAAGTATTTCTTATCAATGTCTTCCCTTTAGTTTGGTATGAATGAAATTTATTTGATTATTCATATTTCATAATAAATTGAATATAAAATGAACATATTGTTTATTAAAAAAACTCTTAAACGTGCGTATTTGATATTCTAAATTTAAAAATAAAGAAACACTGTACAACCGCTACATTTCTTCATTTTTTGAATACAGTTCTGTGTTTGCTTATATTAGTTTTCAAGATAAATTAAGTAGACGAAACTTCTATTAATTTAATTTTGTAACAAACAGGGTTTACGCGACCGCATAAAATAAATTAAAAAGAAACTACAAAAAATGCGGGTCTGCAGTCCCTTAAGACGCGAATGAGAAAATAAGAACCTCATGTAGTTTTATACCGAAGTTGTAATAAAAAGACTATCTCGTTGCACTTTATAATTACTGTCAGGCGAGTACTAAAACTTCATAATTAGTAGAACCGGAAAAATTAATTATAACTCGCTCCTCAATGATATTCTTGGATTCCAATCTGCTAAATTATTTTAAATTTGTTACGGGCCAAACGAGCTTTTCCGTCGACCTGCAACAGGAAAGATGGAAAAAGGCCTTCGCCTAAACTCGGAGGAGTAGCGGTGGTTCACGAGCACCGCTTACGGGAAATCGTACCTAGTTGTGTACAGAGTAGGTCAAAATTAGCGGGAGCCACCTTTCAAATCACAACTGATTGCAGGTTGTCGTGGAAGATCGAGAAGCCAGCAGCTTACGGGAATCGGCCTCACCTTTAATGTGCCTCCTCCTGTATATAAAGCCTACAAAGTTCATGCACATAATGCATATAAAATACACAGAAATACACAAGATATGGTGAATTTTAAGACAAATATAGCTTTACTGTTAGCAATTGGCGACACATGATACCAAAAACAAAGATTACATTCAAAATGGTAATAATTATGGTTTAATACAAGAGTAGTTGGAACGTTCGAACAAGAAAGTCTCGCCGCCCCTGGATTGCGGCATTTATTTTACTAACCACACAGATCTACGCAGCCAGGGACGTTATAGTTTACAGAAATTAATTAAACTTTAACCTAAACGAATAATGAAACGCTGCGCAACACTGAGGGTTGCCTCACTTTTAATATTACAAGGGAATTAAACTGTTCTATTTCTTAGTTATTAACTAAACACTGATAAACAGGGGAAAACAATCACTGTATAGTACATTGGCAAGTTTTACCTTAGTTTTCTCTTTGGTACGGAGTAGAGACTAGCGAGAGGCACAATTGGGATGTTGTTGGGTTCTGCGGGAAGCAGGCAAAATTCGCAGGCACGCCCCTGAAGGCTGGATTACGATGAAGACAACGTTACGGCCAGGACTTGCTTTGACAAAAAAAGACGGGAACTTCAGAACCCAAAATCTCCGCCGCTGTACGGGATTCTCACTTGCAGCGGCTCACGGGGTTGAAGGTTGTCAATCCAACACAAGTCGAGAGAACAATTTCACTGAATTGTCTTTACAAAAAGCTGACACTCTGCTAATATTTTTAATCCGACACAAGTCGAAGATTCTTTTTCCTAAGGCAAAATACGATACGATATATTCATTTAGCAGAGGAGGTGCCCACAATTTCATTTCCAAAAACCACATTCGTTCACTCCCAGAAGCTAGCGCCCACTCGTTACCTTATTTTATCATCGCCGCCGAGATAGTAACGAGCAACCGGGTCGAGGGTGTTCAATCAACTCACTAGAAAACGCAACGCGAATCTCCAAACAGCTGGAAGAGTTCATCATATGAGAATTCTAGAACAAATCTTGCACGTGGAACTCCCGGGCCTTTCTGCAAACAAGGAATTCTAAGAACTGTTTTCGGTCGGCGCTAAACAGACTAAACATACATGTCAATCGTTCGATTAAGTTTCGAAAGTGGCCTTCCATAAATTAATCTTTGGAAATAATAAACATAGTATTCGGCTTAAGAGCGGAAATTAAAATAAAACTTTATTTTGTAAGGAGCGGCAAAATCAAACGAGCATAACAAATTTTCATCTTCTGTTAAATATTAATCGATGTTGGTACGCTGTCGATTTTAGCTACTCTTTTCGTAGTCGTTCTACTTCCTGAAATTTCGATATATGGTCATCACGTTCAGCCATCTGGATATGTAGGTTACGAATTAATGAAAATTAGGGGTGGTCTCCGTATACGTATGTTAATGTATGCCTGGTTTCGCATTTTTCTAATACACGTAAATTTAAACATCCCTTCTGTACAACGTTTCACAGGTTAAATTGCACAAGCTCAAACACGTGCGATAGTTTATAATGTTCATCTTTTACAAGAAAATAAAAATGTTTAATTAATTAAAAAATTATCTTCAATCAATTTCGTTGATTTTAATCAGCGCTCAAAAATGTTGATTATTCTACAGGGAGTTTTCCAATTTTCTAGTTTGGAATTTTCATAGCCGATAAGACGCAAATAAAATTGGCCATGAATAAATAAATAACCACAATATTTTTACCTGTCGATCACGCTCTTCGCGGGGCTAAATATAACCCTACTGTGACCATTGTTCACCCATGAAACTGCGTGTTTATATGTGATTATACGAAAGGAGAGCACAGGTATCGCCGCTTTTACTTAATTGCATGATAATATGATAAAAGTAGTGGCCTTAATAGGACTGCCAAAAACTCCAAGCATAGACGATCTAATCAAATTAAATACAATTATTGAAATGAAAATTATATTTAGGTGGGCAAAGATAGAGCAGTTATTTTTATTCCTTTACTATTTCTAATTTACGAAAACACCATTAAGCGAAAGTATATTTAATAAGCCTTATGGTGTCAAAAATCCCCAATAGAATCGATTCCATAAGAATCTGTTTGCGATTCTAAACTCATTTTATAATCAATAATCTAAATCCAATTTCTAGAATTGAAAATCGAAATCAATTTTAGAATCGGGAATCTAAATTTCATGCTAGAATTCAGAATCGTTTTTCAGTTTTAAACTAAAGAATTCAAATTCACTTTTAGAATCTGTAACTTGACATGATACAAAAATTACAAAGATTACATGGAAAATCGTAATATTTATGGTTAAATAATAAGGTAATTGAACGTTCAAACTGAGGCTGGCTTATGGCATTTAATTTCTCAAAACAAATCTACGCAGCCAGTGGCGTCAAGTTTACAATTAACAGAAAATGACAATTGACGACTGAAGGTCGCTTTTTGTCGCAGCAAAAAAAAGAGGTACAGCACTTGAAACTTGAAAATTAAACTCGGAAAAAGATTTTTACAGCACAATAACTATTTATTTTACCTTCAATGTTCTTCGGTAGGGAGTAGAGAGAGAGGCAGCCACATTCTGGAGTGTTCTTGTGTTCTTAAGAAGCAGGAAAAATCCGCAGGCACGCCCCTGAAGACTGGACCGAACGGAGTCAACGTTAAGGGCCAAAACTTCAATGCGTTTAACGCAAGAGCGGCACAACCCGAGGAATAGGAAATAGCCTCAATATTAATCCGCCAAAGGCGATCGACAAATTCGCAATGAATTGCCTTCCAATGGATAAAATTCCTGCGTGTTTCTTTAAATCCTACACTTGTCGATGGTTCTGTGGACCCCACGGTGAAAACAGTGTTATTGACGCGATGGACACCATCGAAAACCCAAGCCGCCCTTGCAGTACTTGATTACGGCGCTTATCGCAAGCAAGCGGGCCGAAGGAGATGTTAAGTCCGACTGAAGAAAAAACGCAAATCCAATGTCCATCGACCGGAAATATTGCACCACATTGCGAAATATGGCGCAATAATTTGAGAACAATTTAATACGTAGGACTCCAAGGCAGGTCAAGCGCGTAGACAAAATATTAATCGGCATCTCTCAATGATAACAACAAAAGGTTCACACCAAACTGTATTTGGGAAATAATAATATAGTAAGCGGCTACAGAGCGGCCATAAAATAAAACTTTAATTCAAAAGAAGTGGCAAGATCAAATGAACATAGGTACAACATAGGCAGAACATTTGGCAAAAATCCCTTCAATATCGTAAATAGAGTCACCATAGATAAATTGTTTATCAAGAATATTTATATTTAAAGAGGAAAGCGGTCGCATTTATATTTTTATTGTGTCAAATTTTTAGAATTATCTTATATACAAGAAGACATAATTGTGCAATTTTGTTTCGTAATGTCTTTATTATAGCAGCTTGGAGAAAATCTAAAAACAAACGTTTGTATACAGAGTGTTTTCTTTTAGTGTGACAATGGACAACTTATTATTTTAAGTAGAACATCCTCTATATTAGTATTTCTAGAATTCTTATTTTTTATCTTTACAACGATATGTGGTTTTAGGTATCTATCTCTAATGGTTTCGAAACAATTAACATTTTCTTAAATTTTGAAAAATTTAAGGTCTGTCTTTCATAGTTAGTATCTAAAGAGCGGCATATAATTTTGCAGTTTTCACGAACTCATTTTCAGAAAAGTATCGTACAGTTTAGAATTTAAATATCTTAAACATAACGTTATTATTTATAACCACATTCAATAAAAATCAGCTCCTAATAGTTCATTTTTAAAACAGAACACTCTGTATATTTTTACATTATCGAGTTTGTCGTTCAGTGACCTCTAAACTCATGTGCACATGTATATGACTTGCGTTTTTTTTATTTGAGAATATTTAGAAATTATTAACGAACTAATAATAAACAACAGAAAAGTTTCATTAAAACAATTGCCAACTGTTAACAAACTACATTTGTTGTAAGGTTTTATATGACTTGCGTTCTTCCTTATATGCAAATAACCAAATACAAGGTATATTAACATCAAAATATTTTTTATTGTATAGTTACAATACCAATAATAATAAACCGTAGCGTTTCTAAACACTGCTGACAACCGTTTGAAATAAACAGTGACGTAAGACAGGGTATAACTTCTCAGTACTATTGATTGATGTATGTATATTACGAGCAAAGATCCTTTAAGGACCACATTTAAAATTATAGTAAGTGCTCTATATGTCGGCCATTTTTTTGAACACATAATCGATGCATTGTTCTTACTTCGCAACATTGAAGGTGTTATGTCTTTAAAAACATGTTGAATTCGCCTTCGCATATCTTCTCTCGTCGTAGGGGAATTCTGTAAACTTTATCTCTTACAAACCCCCGCAGAAAGAAATCTAATTTGGTCGGGTCGGGGGACGTTGCCGGCCAAGCTACCGAACTTCCTCAATCCATTTATTGGGAAATTTAGCATTTAAAACGCTTCTAACGTCCACGTTATAGTGTGAGGAGGCTCCGTCATGTTTCAGCCATAAGATCTATAAAGTTTTTAAAGGAATATTTTCTAATAAATTCTAAAAACTGTGTTCTAAAAATTGTAAATACATTTGACCATTCAAGTGTATGGACCAACGACATGTTCGCCAACAATTCCTTCCTAAACATTTAAAGACCATCGAGGTTGATTGTCCACTTCTCTTACAAATGACGGATTTTTCGTTGAATAATAGTGGAAGTTGTGACGATTCACATTCCCATATTTATGAAAAGTTGCTTCGTCGAATAAAAGGACATAATTAAAGAAATTAGCTTGAGCATTTATGGGTTAATGGTCCGTTCGCAAAACATTAGCCGACGTTGAAAGTCACGATCAAGCAGTTGTTGATGAAGTTGAATGTGGTAGGGATGGTACCTGTACTTTTTCAGTATTTGCCACACGGGATACTGGCTTATGGACCAAAAGCGATATATGCCGAAATGTTGCAGAACGAACAGAAGCATTTTTTGAAAAACTAAGCCGTATCATCAACGAATGTTTAAATAGACATCCCGTATCGGACCAACAGAAGATGGCACATTTGGTACATTTAATCTATTTACAAGTAAAGAAATAAAAAGAATTGTAACAACCATATAAGTATTTCAGTAACTAATACAATGAGTAGACTCTATGGGAGAGTTTTACAATATCTACCTAACTGAGAAGGATTTTGGAGAAGACGAAGAACAGGAACAGTGGTTTCAATTCGGGAAGATGATTTACTGAGAATGTGTTTTGTCTCAAGCAAAATAGAGAAAAAAAAAAGACGGTTAAAATAATGCAAATCCATATTATATTCGTAGAACTCCAAAAAGTTTACGCTGCCATTCCAAATTCTAAAATGTGGATAGTATTAGAAGAATCGAACATCAATCATAGACTCTGCAAGAACAATATAAAGACTCAAAATCTAGATTAAAGATAGGTTGTCAGTTAATATCAAGAAAACTAAAATGAACTTCGCAATAAATCTTGAAAAAGGACAAAAAATTGCCAAGTGTGAGAATTACGTATAATATCTTAAACTGAAACAAAATAGTAATAAAACGAATAGTACAAGTGAAGAAAAGCTTTAGATGTTTCACTAGCTTATTTTGGCGCAAGGAACTAACGAAAAGAAGAGGGTTCAGCATTTACGCAACTATGGTCTATATGGAGCTAAAACTTGGAGAATAACGAAACAATATACAACAAAAGTAGAAGCAGTAGAAAGAAATGCAATATTAAGATCATTATGTATCTCAAGAAGCGATCACACTAGAAACGATGGAATAAAACAACCGATGGGAATTGAAGATAGTATAACAAGCGAAATGCAAAACAAATAGCTGAAATGGTACGGTCACGTCTAGCGTATGCCTGAACCAATACTATTTTAACAAGTTTTAGAGTGGCAACCAGCAAGTAAGTGCGTCGGAAAAGAGGAAGACCCAGACTACAGTGGCAAAAAGTTATACATTCCATATACAACCTATAAGCGAACAAAACTTAACACCAGACGTTTGTGAGTACGAAAGAGCCTGAAGATTAGGCGTCGGGTAACTTTGGAAGACATTCTAACCGACTTATATACATATATAGTTAGAAACTCTTACTATAATTACTTAATAGTTATCGAGATATAATTCAGTGGCTACAATTATATTTATTCTAGAAAATTCAATATTTACTTCTAGATTCTAGTAGCAGATACGAAGATAATGAAGAGGGGTCCCACAGTATAGAAGAAATAGGAGAAGACAGCGTAACAGTTGTTGTGGAAGAATATAAGAGGAAGAATTATAGAACAGAATTTATGGAGAAATAGGCAATTATGGAGAAGAAAATGGGGATTCGTAAAGCGCGCTTAGAAGCTAATCAACCGAAAGGAGAGAGAGGCAAATTTCTAAATGCATACTTTAACAGTCGTTAGGGTTACGATGTTTATATATTCAGTGACATGGAATTCGCAACACCAAGAAGGGGTATGCATTTTTTGACCAAACTTGGAAGAAACGTTTAACTATTAAAATGTAGCAATTTATTAAAATTTCATTCATATGGATCAAGTGATAATGGCTTATCTGACAGTTTTTTCAGTTTTGTCTACCAATTTCATCAGGTTCAGTTCTTTATTGTTTTCGCTTCTGATCGTTTGTTTTGAGGGTGTGATCATGCCTAGAGTGCGCCAACGTGGAAATTACCGCCAATTAAGCGAATTCGACAGAGATCGTATTGTTGGTTTGCGCGAAAATGGTTTTTTGTTCGGAGAAATTGCAAATCGCCTTAACCGGAATTAATCCACCATCATGCACTGCTATGAAGCATAGAATAGGGAGGGTCAGGAACGTCGCAGAATAGGAACCCGGAACCGAAGAAGAAGAAATGAGGTGCAGGACCGCCATCTTCGACTTATGGCAACAAGAGATTGATTCTCCAGTACCAGATCAATTGCCGATCAATGGTTAGTTAACGAAGGTCGTTCTGTAACCCCTCGAACGGTTTACCGCAGAATCAGAGCTTTCGGCTTGCAATCCTATCGGTCACATCTTCTGTTTGGGGATGCAGGCCGTATGAGGGTCAGACGAACACGTGGGGAATGTCGCAATGTTGAATTTTCTATTGCGAGGCATGTGCACCAAACTGTTGGGATTATGGTATGGGGTGCTATAACTTATGGGAGTAGGTCCCGTTTGTTATTCATCCGAGGCAATACGAACGTCCAGCGATATGTGGATGACGTCGTAGATCCCCATATTCTTCCATTTCTTCAGCGGTTGGAAGACCCACTTTTCCAGCAGGATAATGCCCGTTCCCATATTGCAAGACATTCTATGGACCGATTTGCAGAGGATAATATCAATCTCTTGCCATGCCACCCCTATCTCCCGATCTTTCGCCCATCGAGCATGTTTGGGGCATTATGGGGAGAAGACTGACGAACTTGCTGCATCTTCCGCAGACGCTGCAAGCTCTACAGCACGAATTACAGGGTGCTTGGGACACAATACCTCAAGAGCAAATCAATCATCTGCTAGAATCGATGCCACGAAAAGTGGGGAAGGGTGTAACCAATAGGGGGAGACCAACCCAAAATTATGTTTATATTATGTTCTTTTTCTTTAAAATTTTAATCAATTGCTACCTTTTAGTAGTTAAACGTTTCTGCCAAATTTGCTCAAAACATTCCTATCCCTTCTAGATGTTGCTATTTCCATGTCACTGAGTATATATGTTACTTTCATACCCGGTTAAAGTAAAAGTTAGCAACTCCTCAGACCTAGACGAATAGAATCGCACAAGATACCTTAGGATTTCCACCTATTAGTAGGTTTGTTCCATACGTAAAGAATAAGAACAATTATCTTAAATCAGAAATCTGTTGCATAGCAAAGCAACGGTTTATGTGCATAAAAATATTAAGCAAGAAGGCAGGACATGAAGCGACATAACTATTTACAGAGATTCAAAAGTTAGGTTAACAGTGATAAATTGTAAAAGATTTTAGGCTAACTGCGGCCAAAATCAACCTGATAGAATTTTGTCAATGAGACTGTTGAATCAAAAACGTATTCTAATAACATTGCGGAATCCGTTATTTTCGTTAAAGAAATGATTCAGATTTTGGAGTGAAATTAGCAACGCTAAATACAATACGTTGTACATTTAAATAAATTGTGTTTGTACATGTTAAAACTGTAACTTATATTTTTCAGTATGAAGGAAAAGGAATACCTAGGACACGCGGCTTTGACGATGCTTAGTTCTTGCCAGCAGGCTTTTTTGAAGTTTTGACGTAAATTGCTTTCATTTTTTAGTTTCCCAAAATTTACAGCATTAATAAAAAGCAGGGATTAAGTAAATATCTACCCTAGGGCTAGGTTGGAGAAAATCGGGCGAATAATTTTTAATTTCCAACTCGCTAGAATTTTTCGTTAAATTTTAAGTAGATTGGCGTGAAAAATAATTAATATTCCGCGTGATGTGGCGATGTAACAAGGGCTTTATTATGCCTGACAACTTGTCAATAAAGTAATTTTTCAGAGAAAAAAGAAGTCTATTAATGAACTCAATGCTAACGTTAGATATTCCGTAGGAATAAATACGTTGATTCCTGCTAATTGGTTTGAAGTTGCGTTAGGGCTCGTTAGATATAAATCCGGCTTACGACGCCTAATGTAATCATCTAAAGAGCAGTTTCCGCAAGAAAGTGCTTTCGGCTAACTGCCAAATTTTCGTGGTATCCTTAAATTATGCACGGTCACCTACCTGAGGACTAAGTCGCAGCGTTTTGCACCCGATGGACATCTCCACTGGGCTATTATACCAACTTCCCCTCAGAAAACCCTCTAATGATTTATGAGCAATGTTGGGCGTATAACGAGACACGCAATTTATTAACACCGATCGCTGTAATGACGTGGTTCTAGTATTTAATCGTCTATTAATAACCAAGTACGTAATTTTACCTTTTTTTTGCAACTGGAGTTGGTTGTTTGCAAATTGAAATCGAGAATTACCGCTTAACCGCATGTCTGAGTTGCCCTTCAAATTGTGATAATTCTTCTCAAGTCTCTGGCGGAGAGCTGTTAGATTAATTGCGCTTTATTAGAAGATTCGCGGTTATTCCACAGCAATTAGATGTTTAATCTCCACGAAGTTGTGCAACACAAAAGGTGCTTCGCATAAATCCATTGCGAAATTCGTTAACACAAAAACAGCTTAATATGTAGTTCACAAATCAGGAAGTTCTACAGCAAAAACGTTAAATTAATACTAGTAATTAAAATTTCAGATTTCCCCTTCGTGATTATTACGGTTTCTACTGTTTCCCTTTCAGAGTCTATTACTTTACACACTTACTTATTTTGTTTTCCTAGCAGTCATATAATTCAATGTTTACATTGAAAGAGATCACATTTTAAACTCGAAAAACGAACAAAGCATCTCATATGTTTTCCATCTGTCTACTGAGGAAGTTGGAACAGCGGTAAAGTGTTTATCTTTCATTCGGGAGGTCTTGGGTTGGAAGCCCTGGGCCGTCGTCCTGACTCAGGTTTTTCATGGTTTTCCTGGGTCATATAGGTAAATTCTGGGACAGTGTCATGCATGGAATCTCATTAGCCATATTATCTGGTCTTTTCCATCCTTACATTACCGTTACTGGTTGAAGAGGGACTGAGAGTTCCAGTGAGGAATCTGATTGACCCCTAAAATGGCCTAAATGGAGAATGAACCTACGATGACTTTCTTTCCATCTATCTAAGAATCCGCTTGTTTTGTATCTTAATATATGCAGTTATCATAAGTTATCATTAGAATAGAACTTACAAAAAATAAAATCTGCAGTAAAAATTTTACTAATTTGCTTTGCTACAACTAATTAGTTTTCGTACTTTTCTAAGTAGGGCACTTGAAACAGAGACTAGCTTGTAGTAGGAAGCTGCCAAAAATAGCAGCTATAGGGGGCACTCAAAATCCTTCTGGTGAGAATATGACAAAATACTAACTTTATGCTCGTGTATTATCATCATTCATCATTATCATGATCCGCGTTTGTACCACTTGCGTAGTGTCGAGGCGGTGTGCGGCAAAGGTAAACTAGTTTGTGCTATGCACAACAGGGTCCGACTCTGCGTGTTGGTGCGAAGCCGTGCTTGCCTGTTGTGTGTGAATGTTTTTGTTTATGGTCTTGTTACTCCTCTAATGCGATCGTAATGCGAGGAGTGCCATTACTGTGATCTCCAATGGCAAATGGAGACTAGGACCCAGTACCGATAACCCAGGGAATTAGAAAAATTTCCGACCTTGAAGAGATTCGAACCGGGAAGCGTTTGGACTATTACATCCAAAGCTTGGATAGCATCATGCCGTTCATATGAAGGAATTATACGAGAATATGGGATAACTGCTAGAACACATCCGATATAATGACTATGAGTGTCAATCTGTGGAGACCTAAAAGTTATAGCGCTTCTTTTTGGACTTTAGCTGGGGTATACAAAATACTGTTGTTTCCTGTGTGAATAGGACAGCCGTGCACGAGATCGTCACTATATACAGAAGAAATGACCACTGTGTCGAGCACTAACTCCAGATCAAAAAAATATTACCAACGAGCCACTGGTTGATTCTAAAAACGTATTTCTACAACCATTGCATATTAAATTGGGTTTAATAAAAAATTTCGTTAAAGCACTACATCGGAATGGAAGAGGGTTCTTGTATCTGAAACAGAAATTTCCGAGAGTTACTGAGACAAAAATTAAAGAAGTCATATTTATGGGACCACAAATACGAGAAGTAATGAAAGATGGCGAATTTGCCAACCTGCTGAGTGAAGTTGAACTAAAAGCATGGAGAGCTTTTATAAAATGTGTGACCAATTTTCTTGGAAATGTCAAAGCTGAAAATTACAAAGATCTTCTGACTGAATTACTTAGTGCCTACAAAGAAATGGGACGTAACATGTTTTTACTAATTCACTTTCTGGATGCTCATCTCGATTTCTTTCCGGAAAATTTGGGTGCCGTAAGCGACGAACATGGAGAACGGTTTCACCAAGACGTTGCAACCATGGAAAAGCGATACCAAGGCAAATCGAGTCCTAGTTTGCTTGCTGATTACTGCTGTCATTAATCCGTGACGCCCCAGAGACCAAATATCGCCGTAAAACGTAGAGAACATCCAAGGTCTTTTTATGCTTTCTGGTGACATTTTACATAACATACGGTATGTTCTATCCATGTCACAAAAAAAAGTTGATTTTTGTTTACCAGTGTTATCATTCTTTATATGAAAAATGTTATATTTATGTTATTTAATTTCTCAGCTTAAGAGAGAAATCCAACGGAATAAAAATGAAACGATTAGTGCTTACCTCGAAGAACTGACGGATGATAGTAGCACCGAGTATTCCCTCTAGAAAGCTACTAAAAGGCTGAAGAGACCTATAATGCAAATTCCCCCAATAAGACAAGAAGATAACAAATGGGCAAAAAACAGTGAACAGAAAGCTAATAGGTTTGCAAATCATCTAGAGAAAACATTCCAGCCGAATATAGAACAAGAGGATATCCCAGACTTGGAAATACCTATACAGGAAGAAGTAGAGATCAGACATACATCACCCAAAGAATTAATTTCTGAGATCAAAGAAAATATTAACCCGAAAGAAGCCCCAGGGTTTGATCGGGGAAGCTGTACTTAAACTGACCCACCTTATAAACGCTGCTTTCAGGTTAAAGTATGTGCCTAGGTTGTGGAAAATTGCAGAGGTCATAATGATCCGTAAACCCGGTAAACCGCCCCATGAAGTGACGTCATATAGACCTATTTCCCTATTGCCTGTGATGTCAGAACTATTTGAAAAATTATTATTAAAAAGACTGAATCCTATCATAGAAGAAAAAATCTAATCCGACCCCATCAATTTGAATTTAGGGAAAAACATTCTACAATTGATAAGGTACATAGAATAACAAATATTATAGAAAAATCTTTAGAAGAAAAGAAAGTCTGCGCTACAATCTTCCTGGATGTAGCTCAGGCTTTCGATAAAGTATGGCATGAAGGTTTGAAATACAAGATGAAGCTGTTCCTGCCCAAACAACATTCTGAAATCCTAGAGTCATATATATCCGACAGACGTTTTAGAATTAAACAGGAGGAAGCGTATTCAGAAATACGAGAAATCAAGGTAGGGGTACCACAAGGTAGTGTATTAGGTCCAGTCCTATACCTATTGTACACCTGTGATATACCTAACTTGGAAAATGTCAACATCGCCACTTTTGCTGATGATACTGCCATTCTAGCAGTGGGAAACAGCAACAAAGACGCCACAGAGAAATTAGAAAATGCTATAAACCAAATCAACAACTGGACAAAAAGATGGAAAACCAAACTGAATGAATAAAAATCGATACATGTAAATTTTACAAATAAGGTTAATCAACATATACCAGTCTACATAAATAATAAGCAAGTACCATACTCGAACACAGCGAAGTACTTGGGTATAACGCTAGACGCAACGCTACGCTGGAAAGCTCATGTAAAAAAGAAAAGAGAAGAACTTGGCATTAAATACAGAAATATGTACTGGCTCACTGGTAGAAATTCCACTCTGTCACTACATAACAAGCTCTTAATATACAAGCAGATACTCGAACCTGTATGGACTTATGGTATCCAGCTATGGGGCTGTGCCAAACAGAGCAACGTTGGGATAACCCAGAGATTCCAGAACAAAGTACTGAGGAACATTGCTGATGCTCCTTGGTATATATCAGAAACAGTGACCTCCATCGGGACCTCGAAATGGAAACTGTGGACCAAACAATGTAGAAATTCGCCAAGAGTCACGAAGAACGACTCCACCAACATGTCAACATCGAGGCAATCCAGGTCCTCGACAACACATAGCTAGTAAGAAGACTCAAACGAACTAAACCATTTGAGTTGGTGCAATGATAGTGTAAAAGCAGAGATTAGTGCTAGTGTACACGTTGAAAGCGTAATTAAGTTGTCAGAACCCAAGGAACGCTGATGAGTATACCTTAGTTAAAATTCTCAAACCTTAAGTCATTTAAGTTAGATTTAAATTGCTCATTGGTCATCATGACCAGATTGTAATAGTTATATTTACTAAAAAAAATTTTATTTAATCAAACATTACTATTTGTCTACCTCAAAACGTACCCTATACCAGTGAGAATACTGACACCCTTGTACATATTTTTTGTTTTATTAAAATTAAATATAATTTTGATGAGTGTATTTTCTTTCATATTATGTCTAGTATATTTGTTCGGTAGTTTAAATAATCGAAGTAAAATAAAAACACCAGCAGTGATCGCAAGTATTGCCATATTAGTATCGCGATAGTTTCTGAGTATCGACTGTCGCATCGTGATACATTAAAAAACATATCGAGTATCGGTATCGCGGTACTTTTCTAATTATCGATATTTGCGGATTTGAGATACTATTTTGTTGGAACATTCTAGATGATTAATCTAAATAGATAATTCCAGTTTCTGAACCTATAAAGACGTTTAGGTATACTAGCTAGGAATGTAAATATTGGGTAAAACCTAAAACCCCGAGGTTGTCTGTCCTTTTCATAGAGAAGATTAACAATAATAATATTCAATACTTTATCTCACCCTCGAGTTTCTTGAAGTATTTTAATATTTAACAGTTGTTTTTTAAGCATCGGTCGTTAAACATTTTTTGTGGATCAGGCTTTAAGGACATAAAAGAACTGTTGCTTAAATACAATAGGCCCCTTGTTTCAAATGCTTCGGTTGAAAGTCTTTTAAGTGCGGCTAACTCGGTGTTGAGCGATAAAAGTCATAATATGAAGAATGAAATATAAAATGAGGGATAATAGTTTCAAAATGCAGCTACTTCTGAAAGTGAATGAACCTTACCTGTAACTTTCATTTTTTTAGTTCTATTTAATAATATTATTAACTATTAGGCATTTGTTTAAAAATAAAATGTATGTTTTTATTTTTTACCCTCCGTTCCCCAACGAAAAGGAATCGCTAAAAGTATAGCGATACTTTTCAAGTATCGACTATCAGTACCGCGATATTTTCTGAATAAGGTATCGAGTATCGGTATCGCTATATTTTATTGATAAAGTATGCGTATCGTTACCGCGATACCTTTAAAAAGTATCGTTCTGATTACTGAACACCAGGTACTTTGGAATGTGGTTGTGGCATGCTTACAGCTTCACTGATTTAACTTTGATGGTGGGAGCTGAACAGCGCAAGAAAGAGAGTGCACTAGGAAGAACAGAGAGGAATACAATGTATATGGACAGTTAGCATTCCGTACACTCAGTAAAAGAAACGCGCGTACGTCTTCCCTACTTTAATTTCAGATTAAAACTCCATTGCACGCACTTTTCACTAGAGTGTACAGCGATGTTGACTGCTACAAACACACGATGCACATGAGCTCCAGGCCTCGTCTCCCATTTCGTGGTGGTAGTGCTCAATGTTCACTCACAAGCAAGGTTAAATCAGTGAAGTTATAAGTAAGCTTAACACATTCACTGCGTCTGTCATGAATCCATGTCATGCAGCATCGTTAGTTATGTGCGCATGGCATATATTAATGCCATCGCACTATGCTTGTTTCAATTAAGCAGTACGGTGTTAGCACTGAGTGTATACGTTTGTTGTTGCTGCAGCACATGCCTATAACTTTAAAAAATTTAATTCTTGGGTCAGATCTTTGTTTTTTTTTCGACGTTGTTAAAATGAGCGATTGTGAAGCAGGCCCTTCAAATAGAAAAAAGAGAAGAGTTAGTTATAGAGATAACAGAAATGTACCCTAAAACCACTCGAGGAAGCGTTATATGAATCTTTTAGCGAAGATGATCTTGATAACGATCCTTCCAGCGACGAAATAGGTGATAACGGAGATTCTGACTTTGCGGATGGTACGTGTTTACATAGTTTTTCTGATAGTCTTTTGCTTTTTCGTTGGGAATTCAGAAGTGTTGTAATTATTTAGTGCCTATATGTTTTGTAGACGGTTCAGATCGTGAACCCGGCCCTCTTCTTGTCGCTGTTGGACCACAACCACCTGCTAATTTCGGGTTTCCCAGTACCAGCTGGAGCGCAACAAATGCAGGAATGAGCGACTTCGGTTTTTCCAAAGCAAATGAGCTTTTGGTGCTACCACCGGGAAACAAACCCCTTGACCATTTTTGGCTTATTTGCGATGACACATTTCTAAATTTAGTTGTCGAACAGTCAAATCTTTAAGCGGAAGAAGTGTTCCAGGCGGAGGGAGTTTACGCGTCTTCTAGCATTACAAGGTGGAAAGCGCTCAGGTGCCCGGAACTGCTAAAGTTTATTGATTTAGTTTTCCATACAGGCACTTTCAAATTAAACAGGATCAATGATTATTGGAAAACCCATCCACTGTTTGATTTGAAATGTTTTTCTAAGCACATGAGCCGAGACCGGTTCCTATTAATAATGCGCTGCCTGCATTTTGCACCAAATCCGGTGAATGGTGAAGAAATAAATGACAGATTATTTAAAATAAGGCCAATTTTAGACCACTTCAACAAAAAAATGTTGGATATATATTCCATAGGAAAACAACTTGCAGTGGACGAGTCGATGGTTCTATGGCGTGGCTGTTTGGTATTCCGCCAATTTATCAAAAACAAACGGCACCGCTATGGCATAAAATTATACATGTTGATAGAAGCAAACGGAATCACCCTAAAGGCATTTGTGTACACTGGGGCATTGGATAGTCACGGAGGTAAGGGTCATGCAACAAAAGTTGTCATGGAACGCATGAAGGAAAAACTGGATTGCGGCCGTTCATTGTTTATGGACAATTATTATAATAGTTGCTCGTCCGTCAAACCTATTGCACAGGAACCTTGCGAAAAACCTTCAAAGAAAATTCTAGTTAAGTGGTGTTAGCAAAACTTGGAATGGGAGAAACCATTAGCAGATATTCAAATGGTGTGATGAATGGGAAATGGAGAGATAAAAGTGATGTCATTTATCTATCAACAGAATATCAAAATGATATGGTTGAGTTCCTGAATAGAAGAGAAAAAGCATTGCAGAAGCCTTTACCAATACAGGAATACAACAAATATATGGGAGGTGTGGATCGCGTAGATCAAATATTATCGTACTACCCTTGCGATAGAAAAATCCTTAGGTGGTACAAGAAACTGTTTGTCCACGTATTACAGTTACAACTACTGAATGCTTATTACCTTTCCGAAAAATATTCTGGCGAGAAGATGTCCTTTTACGATTTTCGTCTAAGTGTTCTAGAAGATCTTTGGGTATACAAGTCAAATCCAATCTAAACAGACAAACCTCAAAAGTGACACACCATTTCCCATAAAAAAAACACAAGAAAAACTAAACAAGGCGCTACTCTACAAAGAAGGTGCAGAGTGTGCCATAAGAATAAAGTAAGAAAACTATCAGTTTTTGAATGTTCCATGTGCCCAGAAAAACCTGGATTGTGCCCAGGAGAATGTTTTATAGAATATCATTCATACATAACAGTAATTGTTTATTTGGTTTGGTTAGATAGTTTTCTATCTTTTGTTTTCTTTATGTAAATACCAAATAAGCGATATATTATTATTATTATTATTTGCACGTCAATTTGTTCTATGTAACTATTATCTTATAAAATGAACAAAAATGGTATTTTCATCATCATCTTAATTATTAATTTAAAAAGTGCATAAATACTGTCATGACATGGATCCATGACATTCAGCAACCGCACTAAAAATTGTTGCGATGTGCTCATGTCATGGATGCATGTCATGCCGCTATAAATTTTCAAACGCCCTGTACATACCATTTCCTATCAACATTGCACAAAACTGAACAATAAACAGGAGAATTTAATAAAAATTGTAGTTCAGCACATGGGGTAAGTAAGCGCATTCAGCGCATCAGTGAAAGTGTTAACGCGCGCTTAGTAGTATTTTGTCGGAATGGGACGTTTCAGCATCGCCGGTTCATCGCCGCCGTTTCATCGCCGCCGTTTCTTCGCCGAGCCTGTAAACGTTTTATGTGTATGATGCAAATTTGTCACATGCATTAATTGTCTGTAGTCTTAAATAGTACTTATTTTCAAATAAAGTGAATTCCTGAACTATCTATTTTTCATTATTTAACTGTAACTTTTTTTAAATAATTATAGTCCGTTAATTGTATAATAAATAATTTTTTAATAAAGAAATATGAAATATGAAAATATGCTTTTGCATTTTTGTGAACAATTTTATTAATTGTTTTAATTAATTAAAGCGCATTAATTGTATGCAGCCTTAAATACTACCGATTTTCAAATAATACTGAATTCGTGGACTACCTTGTAACGGTATTTTCGCGTAGGTTGTCCGCAACCCATTTCACACTGGTTTCAGGAGTTTATACTTTGGAGTTTCCCTCACTCCTGGATAGCATTTTGAAGTACTACGCATGTTTGATTTTAGAAAACAGGATTTCCGGATTGATTCTCTGCGTCTGACAGAAAACGAACGTGTCGTTGAATTGGTTTTCCTGTTAAAGTGTTTCACTTAGAGTTCATCTCAATTTTCTGGAAAAATCATAGATTATAACGTGATCTTAGTAGATTGTTCGACTACGTTATTGACATTTATTGTCGCTTTATATCAACGTTTCGTTCCTTTTATGATTTTTGTCGTGTCAATCGTAGTTACCGATTGGTAAGTTTTTCCTTTGTCTTTTAAGTTATAGCTGTCCTAACTTTTCCTTGTATTCGAAATTAGACAACTTGGGGACGGTGAGATTCGTCCGAAGATTTGGTGCCTTCAATGGTGATATCTGCTGCTTGCGAGAACTAATATTCGAATTCCATCCTGCCGTCGCAGCGAAAACACGTGCCGGACTCGAGGCTGTTTTAGGAATTTCCAGTCCAGATTAACCAGGGAAGTGCAAATTTATTTTTAATTCTGATAATTTCGGAGTCATTGTAAATACTCTAGTTTATTTGTATGAAATTATTTATACTACGGGATAGATAAGAACTATGTTGTAATTGTACAGAGTGTTACGAACTACTTTACTGTCATAATTCTTTGGAATGTTAGTTTGTACAAGTATTAGCGTACATAATCACGGGAATTTCACTGTATATACAGCGTGAGTCAACAGGAGCGGTAATATTGCGTTTTGTTCGGGTTTCACAGCGATTTTTGATTCTCTTATCTACGCTGTAAATCTTGAAAGGCCTTTCCGGACTAGAGTGTAGGACGCGGTTTGAGGGCGCTTGTTTGGGTAGTGAAACGCAGTATTTTTACTTTTCCTCAAATCAGTTATTTTGGGCTGTATTGAGTGATTGCGTACTTGTGTACCGATACAGGTTACGATTATAATTATATTTCATTGTTACAAATTTGGGTTTATATATAGGTACATATTACACATTTATTTTTGGTGATATTAAATATTGTTGCTGCAATTGGGCTTGTTATTTATTGTTTCCTATCATTGTTTGTGTAGTAACGAATTAAGTAAGTAATAAACTGTGAGTACGACTAACCAATCGACATCTGCGTTAATGGTAGTGTATTTTATTATTAGTCGTTGGCGCCCTTTGTCAGGTAATTAACGTAAAGTTAATTATAATATTTATTCGAGATAAGCAGAGAACCGCCCATCTTCGATTGAGGTTCCGGGAGGCTATCATTAACCAATTATTTACTTACTTAGTTGGAAATTATCATAAGGCGTCACAACCTATTTTATATTATTGAACTGTACCTACGTTTTGATTTTTAATTATTTGTAGTGGTTTATATTATTTAATTGCAGTAGTAGGTACTGTTAACGGAGTTTTTCTTGAACAATAAACTGAAAGTACCTGGAGCAATAAAAACTTTTCTGTGGTACGGTACAGATATTAAATACATACACGACGATAACCATTTACTACTGACGATGAACTGGCGGGTGGTGAAACGCCCGGTGATGAACTGGCCCTGAGGATGGAACGGCCGCGATGAAACGGCGGCGATGAACCGGCGGCGCTGAAACGTCTTAGATCGGTATTTTGTAGTTCTTATGTCAGTAAATTATTTTACTGTTCTATACTGCTATTAATAATATTTTTATAATGCAAGTTGATAAAACTTAAAATCACACAAATACAAACATATTACTTAAAATTTGCTCTCTGTGACTGATTTTTAATATTTTAAACTTTAAATACGTTTATACCCAACAGTTCCTGCGCTAAACAGACGCTGCGGCCAAACGGTTCTAGGTGCAACCGTCCCTGCGTCCAAACAGGTCTGCGCCAAGCCAGTTTGTTTCTTATAGCTTTTCGCTTCTTTATAGTCTTCCATGTATTTTCTCAAGAATTTCACTAAAGTCTACCATCAAAAATGAGGGAAATATCTTCTATGCTTCCTACTACTTAATATAATGGTTTGAAATGTAGAAACACGCAGGTGTCGTTTTTATTATTGTGTTTACACCACTAATAGATCGGTATGGTGAAGGTTAAATTAGAAGACGCTCAAGTAATTTTTGATGAAATATTAATTATCTGGATTTGTTCTACGCAACATTGTAATTGTAACATTAAATTTGTTAAATATTTTTTAAGTATTAGGAAATTCTAATTGAAAATAATGGTTTTTGTTGGCGGCATGGATCCCAACGTTTGCATGTCAGTTTCTAGGAATTTTTAAATTAACGGAATGTCTCACATAATCGCTATAAATTGTGTCATTGACGGCCCTTTGTTTCCGCCTTGCAAAGCTGCAGAACTTTTAAGTAACACGTGCAAGCGTTGTGGACATGTGGGGACCTCACGTAGCCAGAGTGACGTCACATACCCCACTTATTTTAAGTGAATTTTGGTGCCCTAGAAGCTTAAGTTTGATTTTTCAGTGGGAGTACGTTTTTGAAGTCCAAGATATGAGGACACAAATGTAAATTTGATTTATGTACCTGTTTTTTATAAATATATTTTGGCTTCTGTATCTCATTTATATTATTACATCCGATAAGAGAAAACATAGAAGGCTTATAATTTTAAAGTACTTCGACGAATTATTTGCATATCATTTAATTCAACATCCGGCTCGGTGTGGTGTCTCGCGCAGTGACGAAAGTGTGTCCCTTGCCCAAGCAATAATGTTATTCCCTGAATGCACTTATAATAATGTTTTGGTTATTGTGTCTTTAAAAACTTTTTATTTGACCTATGATCAAGAAAGACTTATATTTATTTTTATGTATATCTACATGTTAATTTTAGGATAAAGGACTTTAGCCCTTTATGGGGGGGGGGGCGGTATGTTGGCGGCATGGGTCCCAACGTTTGCATGTCAGTTTCTAGGAATTTTTTAATTTACGA
>JABXWE010025740.1:0-22754 GCA_014611495.1 Limonius californicus
AAATATATAATATATATATATATATATATATATATATATATCAGGGGAATTCAAATTAGTTTATTGGAGTAACTGTCTTTAATAGTAGTGTCGGATATACTTATGATTTATTAGAAATATCACTTTAAATATCCTTGTTATATAACTCAATTATTCGCAAACATTCTGGATAATAAAATACCTATTTTCTGTTGTCTCAAGCTATATACAAGGTTTTGCAATTTAGATGTTACAGCACTCGAGTCATAAATTTAAACGTAAAGTTAAGCAAGACAATAATAGTTTACAGTTTCATCGAACAAATCTTAGTTACTACGCAGGAAGTTAGTGCGGATATCGTGTTCCTGTAAGTTGTCAAGGAGCAACGAGTGAATATTACAATTTGCGTTAAATTAGAAAAATTGTGTACCTTGATAACATCTTAAATCGTACTAGTGTATTTGAATCATTTAAGATTTCGCTAGAACAAGGCGTCCGTCAATCTATTGCTATGTATATTCGGTCGCAAAAGTGCGCGAAATTATAAGAATAGATCACCGAATGATTCTTCCAGTGATAGCAGATAAGTTGAACGTCAGTAGATGATTCGCCCAATTCGAACTCTCTAACGTTCGAACCGCACAGTCTTAAAGTTGAGTAAAAACAGAACAAATTTGCATCCTGAGCAGACTCCGCAAATACAAATTTTATTAATTGCGTGGATACTGGATATAAGTTAGAGTTATGATACTACAACATGAGACGAAACGCTAGAGCATGCAGTGGTTTGGAAAATCATCACCAAGATTCAAAAAAGTGCGTTCGTTTGCAGAATCAAAACTTTGTTGATTACTATTTTTCGATAAAGAGGGTGTAATCCATGAGAATTTGTGCCTGAACCGTATATAGTCTGTCTACGTTCAAGGAATGAAGAGATTATTTCAGCGCATTTTTCGAGTGCGAATACTATTTCGAGAAAAGCATAGTTGCTTCGGTTTGCATGACACTGCACCTGCCCTTTCTGCACTGATTGTAAAGTCGTGTGTAATAAAATGCGGCGTTGTTGAGATCAATCACCCATCCTTTTCCACCGATTTGATACGGTACACTTTTTTCATTATCCTAGAATGAAAACTGTTCCCAATTGGAAATGATGCCAAGAGGTAAAACTGTTTTCAAACACTTTTAGAAAATTGCAATAAGGGCATTAAAGTAACTTCCTTAGAATAAATATCAAATACTTTCTTGTCACTTAAATTATGTTCCGTTTTATTGTGCCACTTCGGGAATTAAGCTGCCAAACCAGGTATGAGAGCTCAGTCTTGCACAATAAAAGGTTTCCGTTCTATTGAACTGTGTTTCCATGGTAATTACGATGATAAGCTCAAGCGCAACTGTATATCTCTCAATTAAAGCGTTTAGATTTTCGTTGTGAAATTATATATATAAAAAAAATAGTTAATCCAAATTTTAAAATATTTTATAGCGTTCACTAAACAACGTCAATTGACGTATCGTCCAGCTTGTTCACACTGTTTTGGCCGAAAAACTTTTCTGTTTAAACAGAAAACTCTTCACAATAATTGATTTATTCACAATGAGAAGTAATATGAAAATTACCCTTTTAACGGCATTCGTACAAACACCTAATTGGTGGAATTCCCAAAGAGGCCGATTCCACCTGCCTCTACGTAATGGTAGAATTTGTCTCTATTTCTATTGGTGGAATTAGAGTAAAACAAGGCTTTAGGGTCATGTAAGACAATCTATTTACACAAAAATAATTGATGTCATTTATTAGAAATTAAATTGATTGCTAGGTTTAGCACCAAGTAGCAACGTAGTTTAAATAATTATAAAATTTACATAATGGCAACAATTATTACTGTTTTTCTAATATATTCTGCTCTTTTCCGAAATGTAATGCTTTTTACTAAGTTACCTTTAATAAAATGAGTAAAAATAAGTATTTTGGACTTGACTTTATACCTATACTATACTATAATAACACATTTATAGAAGCGAATTAAAAATGTACCTGCCATTCATGATCAAAATATTTTTGAATTGAGTTGATATTAAAGAATGTTTGTATTTGTTCCTTTCTACCCTCTATTCGCGAGGGACAGGCCATTAACAAAATGAGTACAATACGCTGGAGGATTTTGGGCAAATACAAGGCCGGCATTAAATTTAAGCAACCCTCTATAGGTAGTTATTACTGAAGTTACTAAAACTAAACCAGCAAAATCAAACTTGTTTGTAAAGTTTGTATTCCGCGTACAATATGTCATTTCTGTACAATATTAAACTATTCCTGGCAGTGCTCGAGTAACAGCGCTCAACAAGATTCAAATTCAGAACTTGAAGATTTTATTATGTGTGTGGCATGTATAGAGATAGGTGTTTAGATTATCTCAGTAGAAGGTAGCAGGAAGCGCCTCTTAAATTATGACTAAGAAAGGGGCTGGAGTGTGAGGTGCTGAGTGTTCCGTCACTGACAGTACGAAGGGAGAGCAACTGTTGTTGATACTATAAATTATAGAAACTTGTAATACAGCTCATTCGTCATAGCGACATGTTTCCTTGTTACTGTTCATATTAATCTTCCAATCATTTATCAAAAATATTCGAGGTATTTTTCTGAAATCTCGCAGCTGTGAAAGCTTGACAATCTGAAAACCGACTCCCCACACGTTCAAGCAGATTTTTAGTGAATTACGCAGAAAATTATGACTTTAACTCAACACAGCGAGCAAGAACCAAAGTTTATTTGGAAGCAGAAGTGGAATCCAAAGGAAGATTAAATGCAAACATACTTTATCAAAACAGATTATCGAGAAATATTGCTGTATCCGAATTGGTGCCAATACTACAGTATTTTCAGCCACTGCTGCCAACTTTATCCGCAATCTCGTTTCTTTCTGCGGAAGTAGGGAGTTCTTTATTATTTCTGCTGCAGTCTGTAATAGCGCGAAACTGCTGCCAGCACTGGAAATGGTAAAAGGAAGACTGTCACTGAAAACTAAATGTTTTATAGTTATGAATATTTTATAATTTGTGAAATTTATAACCCCCTTAGCTTACTTTCTATGGCCTCTATAAAGTTTCAATTCAGTTGTAAAGTATCTCATCCCGACTACTAAATTTTAGGAAACTAGGAATTAGAACTATGTCATTAAGTAGTAGTTGTAGAATCACTACAAATAGTTGAAAGTATTATATATTTTTGCAGCTACTGGTTCGTCTGATGATATACTTCTAACAAACTACGATTTTTTTTATAACTGAGGTAATTTTTACCCAAATTAAAAGAATAAAATGGTTCATTTTAAAGGAGAATTCGCTCGGTAGAAGCAGACAAAGGGATGGACATATTTACACACAAAGTACAACGGAATAGTGATAAAGTGAGCCATTTGTCTAGTAATCGCAGCGATCGTTTTCAAGCGGAATTTAATCGTGATAATAGGAGGACGGCCTTTCTTATAAAATTGCAAGGTTTCAAAGGCTGCCTGCTCTAGAACTAGTATATTTTCAAACTATACATGTGTAATTACTTCCCATTCGTTAAAATAGCGGAAACTGTCAAAATCATAACAATTTCTGAAACCATAGAGAGAAATTATTTTTTGGAATAACTCTTCAAACAGATTCATTAGAATTTCCTTAACGTCTCCTTAATATACCTGTTTCAAATTAACATAAATTAGGTATTAGAACAACTTAGGGTTCGTAATACCGTATTACCATACATAATATAAAGATTTGCTTCCCAACTTGAGGGTGATAAACACATACTCTTGCATATAACACAAGGGAGTACCTCTTACGAAACACAACATTCTCGCATTCCACTTGCTATCCTCCCACATAATTGCCTAATGGCTGTCCAGGATTACCATCTAGCTGCCTCAGTTGAATACCACCAAGAAATACATACATCAAGTTAGAACTTCTAAATACACAGTCCGATTAGTTAACACCTTCTTTTTTTCATTCCTTCAAACTACCGCCTCTCCCCCGGAACCACTTTCGCATAACTTCAGGGTAGTGCGGGCGTCCCTTACATACTAGCCATTCATGCTACATACGCCCTACGATTACTTAACACCCAGCTGTAATCATAAAGCAGAAACACAATCCTCACAACAAACTTGAACACGGTCTATTATTAAATTGGATACTCGGAGTACCATTACTGTGCGTTTACACATCTTTAATAACGAACTAGGAGCACACAGTTCAATGTTACATTAAGTATACACAGCTTCTTTAGTAAACACACAACACAACACACCAATCTTTTCCTGAGACAGGAAGCACCGCAAAAGAGTAGTGTAGTAGGCGACCACTGAAAAGTACGTCGAACGCTACGGCCCTGCGGGAGAGATAAGAAGAAATGTTTCTAAAGCACCGATCACTTTAACACTTGCATTGTTTTACAGGAGTCCATCACTCAATGTTGCAGAACACGATGCACCTGTATTTCTTACTTACTCACATTTTAGAAAATTTAGAGATGATGGACATTTGCAGCATCGCTTGCAATAAGTAATTTCATACGTGTACAGGGTTGCTGATTGATGCGTCAAAGTCCAATATTGCCATTATTAAAACGATTCAGATTTTTTTAAGTGATGCCGTGCTAAAATGCGCACATTTTTAAAATATTTTTATATATACAGTGTGACACGCTTTAGCGGAGCATCCTCAAGATATTATTTTATAAATAGAACAAACTGTATAGGCGTTGCCGAGTTAATCTGAAAAGTATGATAGTTTTGGTCGTTACAAGGTTTCACAAATTAATATGGATAAGAGACTGTTTCGTCCTCGTTCCAGAGTCTGCAGATAGGTTCTTCCCTTTGGATGTCCATTGTACACATGTGTTTCCGAAGGTGACAGTGACCGGTTATCAGACCCGTCACTAGCCTGATTTGGAGTCTGCTTAATCACAGTATATCATCCGCCATTTATTTGGATGGTTTCCTCAGCATTGCTTTACTATGTCTCAATCCACTCATGGAGTTCCAGTGGTTTTGGTGTATTTTGCTTCCCCACCCAATCAACCAGCAGCGTACTGTGGTTTTGGTGACTCCAAATACTGGTTCAGGGCCAGTAAAAGGTGTTTCTGATCCCATTTTCGCAAGTGTATCAGCATTTTCATTGCCTTGCATATCCTTGCGTCCCGGTACCCACACTAGGGGTACCCTGTTGAGGTTTGCCAGAGCTATTATTTTTTGTAGACAATCCCAGACTAATCTTGAGTTAATTCGGTAACTAACTACGGATTTCATAGCAGCCTGGCTATCTGTTAGACCGATATCTCTTCCTTTGTAATTTCTTTTAATGTTCTTCTGTAGACATATGTCTATAGCGGGAGTTTCTGCTTGTTCTGCAATGTGGCAAGAATGCATATGCATTAAACTGGGGATATTCGCCATATATCCCTGCACCCGTGCCGTAGTCAGTTTTAGATCCATCTGCATACCAGATTAGCGTGTTAGTCTGACCCAGGCTTTGAATTATCACCTCGTTTCGGTCTAGCTGGATGTTGAAGGGTTTATTGTAGTTTTGCCTGATTGACAATATATCACTTCGCATTTGTAGTAATGAGTTTGTGATCATGTTTTCTATCCTGGTGTGTCCAGAAATAGTGCTGATTTCCCAGTTTTTATTGTAATCAGCCTGTACGCCGCTAACCTAGCCTCCGCCTTGATTACGATATCAAGTGGAGGCAGGCTTAGGAGAGTTTCCATGGCTGCTACTGGGGTGCTCCTCATCGCACCTGTGATACACAAAGCAAGCAAGTCTTTGGAGTTTGGATAGCTCTAACCTAGCTTTTCTTTGTTCCACTTTAAGCCACTATACCAGCGATCCATAGGTAACCATAGGTTTTACCACGGCAGTGTACCATGCTTGGTTTAAATCCCCAGGTTTTGCCCAGTGCTGATTTGTATTTACTTGTTCATTGAAAAGGTTTGGCAGTGTTAAATGGTCCAGTCTACTTTTTCTAGTGAATGGAACCAGTATCGTATTTTGTGGATTTACACCGAGGCTACTTAATTACAAACAACTTATAACGTCAATATATCAAAAAGCGATGATAGTGATCCATAAAAATACATAAGAAATCCCAATTAAACGAGGAGTGAGGCTGCATAAGCCCTAAACTATTTATATCAGTACTGGAAAACATTCTTATAAATCTAGAATGAAAGCAGAAAGACGCAAACATTCATGGAAAAATGCTCAATCACTTAAAATATACTAACGACGTAATTATAATGACAACTAACTTTGAAGATCTACAAACCATGCTACAAGGATTGAAAATTCAATACGAAAAAGTTGGGTTACAAATGAACAAAAAAAATTTTTTTCACAAACAGAGAAGAAAACAGACATGGGACAATTGAAGATCATACGCTAGAATACGTGCCTTATATCTTTAGTTGGGACAGTTAACAATATGCGGGAAAACTATTCAAGAGGCAGAAATAAAAAGACGAATTCTATTAGCGTGGTCGGCATTCGGAAAAGAAAGCAAAATATTGAAAAATCAAATAATACTTCTAAAATTAAGAAAACTAGTATATAATCAATGTGTGCTACCCTTGGTATCACATGCTGCCCAAACATAGACCTTAACTAAAACCGTGGTGGAAAAACTAACAAGAACCTAAAGAGGAATGCCTAATACTGAAGATCGCATAAGAAATGATAACGTCCGTCAGAGAACAAAGGTTGCAAACATAAGAGAATAGGTTGCATCGCTGAAATGGAGATGGGCAGGGCATACAAGGAGGCAATAAGATGGAACAAAGAGATTCGACAATGAAGGACGTGACTAGGCAAAAGAAGTAGGGGTCGGCCAAACACCTAATAGAGGGACGATTTGAAAGGAACGTCAGGATTCGGATGGATTAAGAAAACGCAGAACAAGAACACATGGTGATAAACAGGGAAGGTGTATGTCCAACAATGGACGGCAATAGGCTAATGAAGAACAAGTACCTAATTACGACAATTAATTATATATTAATTTACAGTTATAACTTATAATAAATATTCCAAAATAATACTCATACATTTATGAAAAGAGTAGCACAAACTAGAACTCCCACATCACATATTAAATGTAGGATCGGAGGACATGCCGGAGATCACGAAGGACGATATTATGTCGGCACTAAATCAAATGAAAGATCGAAAGGCTCCGGGCGACGAGAAAATAACTTCTGGATGTTAAACATAGGAGGGAATATCATAAGGATTCTTTTTAATAGATGTTTGCGAGAGGGTAAAGTACCAACCAAATGGAAAAACGCGGAAGTAGTGCTACTGTTTGATATAGCGAACATTAAGAACTATAGGCCAATCAGTTTGGTATCACACTTATACAAACTATTTACTAGAGTAATAGTGAATAGGCTTGTCACTAAGTTAGACTTCTACCAGCCTCCGGAGTAAGCGGGTTTTAGGAAAGGAAAGTGGACCTCCAAACATTACGTACATTAATAGAAAAATCCACAGAGGGCAATATTTCCCTGAGCCTTGCATTCATCGACTACCACAAAGCTTTCGATTCGATTGAAACATGGCACTAGACCATTGATTACAGATATTCTACAATCATAAAAGATATGTATGATGGAGCTACTATGAGGATACGTATTGATGACGAAACATTCACAAACAAAATTCAAATAGAGGAGGGAGTTTGCCAAGGCGATCCAATATCCCCAAAGATTTTTACGCTGGCGCTAGAGATCTATTTTAAGATACTACCTTGGAAAAAGAAAGGAATAAATATCGATGGTACATACTTGAGCCACCTACGTTTTGCCGACGATACCGTTCTCATAAGCAATGAAGCCCAGGAACTAAATTGATTACAGATATTCTACAATCATAAAAGATATGTATGATGGAGCTACTATGAGGATACGTATTGATGACGAAACATTCAAATAGAGAAGGGAGTTTGCCAAGGCGATCCAATATCCCCAAAGATTTTTACGCTGGCGCTAGAGATCTATTTTAACCCTTCAGTAGGCGCGTGGGCTACAATGGTAGCCCACGTCTCTTTGATTTGCTGTAACTTGCAAAGAAATTTTTTTGTGCATGTGTCGCCTTGAGTAGCTGCTAAAAACACATTAATAATCAGTACTGCTCTGTTGTCACCTGCAACCTGACGTGCGTTTTAAAGTTATTAGTGATTAATTGTGTCTGGGCTACAATTGTAGCCCGTGCGCCTAACCGCGGACGTTTGTAAAATTTAGTTCATTTGTAGTTCTGCATTGCTTCCTGGATGATTTTTATGTAAATTTAATTTAAATTTTTATAAGAATTTGTCTGAGAAAGAAAAGTTTCCCCTTATTATTGAATCTAACTCCCGTAAACTATACTGTAAGTTTATTTTTTATTTATTTACTAGATCGCGAATAATTTTTATAAATTTTGGTGCAATGTCTCAACAAAATAGATGACGAATTAAGGAATCACATGATCAATATGTGTGGTATCAGTGGTTTAATGAATTGGAAAATGCAGAAAATGATGACAAAAATGTGGCTGAAGATGAAAGTGATAACGACGAGGAAGACGTAGTAAATGAAGATAATCATGATTCTCATTCTCAAAATATTTTTTGTTTCCGTTCTATAATAAGAAAGATTGTTATGTTTGCTTACAGAAAATTTATAATATTTGTAAAAAAAATAAATAAAAATATTTGTCGAATCATTTGTTATATCTTGTTATATCGTACAGGTTTTCCGCAATGAAATATTAAATATAACTTATTTCAACGAAAATGGTTTTTTTTGCAAAAGTTTGTTGTTTGATCTACTGCTATGATGCCAAAGACATCATATTTAATTTACAGACTAATAACTATTCAAAAATATCACAAAAAATAAGTAAAACTAAATGGGCTACAATGGTAGCCCATGCGCCTAACCGCGTTGCTAAAATCAACGCGCCTAACGTAGGGTTAAGAAACTACCTTGGAAAAAGAAAGGAATAAATATCGATGGTACATACTTGAGTCACCTACGTTTTGCCGACGATACCGTTCTCATAAGCAATGACGCCCAGGAACTAAATATATGCTAAAAGATCTGAATATAGCATCTCGAGAAATAGGTCTACACATGAATCTGGGAAAAAAGCAAGAGGAATGTCTCACAACGTTATAGGGCCATACTTGAACAATAACTTAATCGAGAAGGTAAATCAATATATCTATCTCGGCCACGAAATCAGACTGGGCAAAGACAATTAATCAGCAGAAATATCGAGAAGAGTTAGTCTAGCCCGGAGAGCCTTCGGTAAACTTAGACATATATTTAAAAACAACCAGATTCCTATAAGCTTGAAGAAAAAAGTGTTTGACACCTGCATCTTGCCAGTGGGCAGTGGCAACATATGGACTGGAAACAACAGTTACAGTTAAATGCGTGCATCGTTTAAAAGTTATGCAGAGAGCTACGAAGAGAGCGATGTTGGGGATATCTTTAAGAGATCATATCAGAAACTAAGATATAAGATTACGAACAAGAGTCATAGATATAGCTGAACGTATCGCACACATGAAATGGAGCTGGGTTGGTCATGTCGCGAGACAAGATAAAGAAAGATGGACATCAATTATTAGTTTTTTTGAAATCTGGATAAACTAAAAGAAATAGAGAGCGACCACAGAAACGGTGGCTTGACGACGTCAAGAAAATAGTAGGTAGAGACTGGCATGATAAAGCCAGACACTGTGCGGTCTGAAAGAATTTCCTGTATCCAGGAGTGGACGAAGAGGCTGAAAAAGAAGAAGAAGAAGAAGTACAAATAGCGCGGAGGCCTTTATGAGATATATGTTTCAAGTCTCATATTAATTGTAATTTGAATTAGTAACTCAATTAGTAACAATAGCTTTTTATACAATCCAAAATCATTATTTTGCATCGCTGAAAATGTTTCAACTATTTTCACAATAACAAGCTTTTTCAGAATATTTATGCTACACATGGTTGCATTTAAAAGGCAATGTTGATGTAACCCCGAACTATTTCCGGAACTACTATGTAGTGTTTGAAATCTAAATTCTATAGAAAACGCCATTTTAAACCATAGTTCCAAAAGTAAATATTCTACAGTAAAATATAGATGAGGTGCAAGTCTTTTGGTCACTCTTTCTAATGGAGCGTCTTATAAACTAAATAAACGCGAAATAACTGATTATTAATTTAAAGTCGATCGCGAAATAAATTCGAACGTAAATTGTAATTCCAGAAAATAAAAATATTTGAATGCATAATATGAAATAGACGGCAGATATTTTAAAATTCCTTACATGCTTGCATTTACGACAAGCATTCTAATATTTCTGGTGCGCTTGTGAGAGCAAACGGAAGTTTTATATTTTAAAAAAGTTATTGTGTTATTACATCAGTATTGTTGTAATGTGAAAAACATTTTATACTCCAAGAGATACAAGTCCGTTGTGTTCTAATTTTACAACGTTAGTTCAAGTTAAATTGGAAATGTTGAATAAACATTACGTTTAAAGCGTGAATAAGGTATGTTTGCAGATGTAAATAAATGTCTGACTTAACGCTTTAAGGGTTATCAAGGTGTGATAAAAAGAGTGGTCGATGAATATTAAATTGAAGCTAATTTTTAATCTTCATCAAGATTAATAAAAATAATGTGTTATACCTTTCATTTTCTTTAAAAGACAATATTTAAGGAAAATCACATCGTTTCTTACATGGTTATATTACATCAAGAATATTTTGGTAAATTTCCATTCCGTAAGTATTTTATGGTAACAGTTTAAAAGTGATCAAATTTGCTTTGCAATAGTAGTAAAGAAGACATCTGGAAAAATAAACGACATATTCTCATGGTTATTCAACTTTTCGACGTATTTGCACTTCTTTCGAAGTTCAGACTTACAACTTAATTAGCAGTGCATTTTGTGCCTTCAATTCATTATTTTTGTGTGCTATTAGTTTGTTAGAGTTCAATACGTATATTATATCTTTGGAAGTTCAAAATTTAATAAACTTCTCCAGACAACATATTCTTAACTTCTTGTATAACTTAATCGGCAGAGAATATGTTGAAGGTTAGTTGAAGGTTAACCTATAAATGTAATATGAGATCTTAATAAAAATTAATAACGCATACACTTTGCTTCATACTTAATCAAACCAAAATTTTAATAATGTATACGTGGCAACCGCAACAGAAAGTTTGGGAATATTGTGAATATCTTACCTTGCCCGATAACCAGCGTAAAACTGTCAACGGAGAAAACTTAATATTGCCTGATCGCTGTAGGCGCTGATTATTAATTGGGAAAAACTTTGGTTAATTTAAAAACTGACAGCTGCCAATTTCAGCATTAAAGCGGTAAGATATAACATTATAACATTTTGCTTATGAATTCTCAATTAGAAATACTCTTCAATTACGAATGGAAACAGTGATATACAAACTGCCACTGTGTACTCGCTAGTGGTTGGTAATGTGCTACTACAGGGATTATTGGTTGTCAGGTTGGTAAAGTAAACACCCGTGGTTTAATAAATTGGCAATTATAAACGATACATTTTATTGAACTTTACATCGAATTACAATTACACATGCAATATATACATACACCATTCTGACTGAGAAATTAGCGAATAATACCTATTACAAGATTTTTCATATAATATAGATATAAAATATAAGTATATGTTTCAAATTAAAACCACCATTAAAATTTGAAAACCGTAAGTGATACAATTTCTGTTAAATTAGTGAAAGATACGCGAATTTAATAGATATAATTAATATATTCTAAATATATTATTATTCTCCAATTGGTTATTTTTTCGAAAGACATACATTATATCTTACATATAGTACTAACACCTTCAAAGTGCACTTCAAAGAAGTTTTGTTTAAGTACCGATGCTTTTATACTAAACTAACTGCCTTTTCGGCTAACTGCTATCGGATATTTTCGGCATATATGTCTTCTTATTTCTTGCATTCCCGCATTTAGAGAAACCAAGATATTTAAGTCTATGTTATGTGTTTAATTCGCAGATCTATAATCCGGCAGAGTCGAATTTGCTACAGAAAATAGCAGGTATACATGTATGAGGGTCAAATTCGCTCCCAATTAGGGCCGAATTCTCTCCCGGCTCAGTCGAAGCAGGTTTAAGATAATGGCGTAACTACTACATCAAAATATTACTACTTTTTTGTAATATCCCATATATTTGCAATCTACTAATTACAGCAATATGCAAATTAGATAGCAATAGTATGGACATCACTATGTAAGGAATAACGTATGGCAGTAGTCATGCATTGATAACCATATCATGCAAACTCAACTCTAAATGTTGGCTAATGCTAATTATTGTTTAGTTGTATCAGTTAGAAGCGGAGGGGTAGTTCAAACGGGTGAACTCTTTTAAGTCTACACGCTTGTTCACTGTTGTCTAATACCTTTCGTGCTAGAGGGTTTGGATGTGCCTCTAGATTTGTAAGTAGTTAGTAATGCACCTCACTACTTCATCTTTCACTGAGAACAGTTTCAGATCTCTACCAACTTCACTCTTTGGAACATAGAACGGATCATTTGATATCATACGAAGAGCCTTAGATTCGACTGTTTCGAAGATTTAGATATTTAGCATGGATGCAGTACCCCACAATTGTAATCCATACGAACAGATGGATTTTAGCACACGATTTAGTAAGGAGCAATTTGTTCTGGAAGGAAAGTTTGGATTTACACAGTAGCCAGTAGTATTTCTGCAGTTTTGAATCCTAATTGTTTCCTTTTATTCCATATGTGTGTAGTAGTGATTCGTCGACCTGTGAGAGGACCATAATCCGCTCATTGTAAACTTGTCTCGTAAGCGAATGCGGCCACGACCTTTCTGAACCCCTGCTTATGAAGGTAGATGAGGGACTGAACCTGTTCCTGTAACCTGTATGCAGCTTGCTTGCTTTGAAAGAGCGAGATCTGAATTAATTCCAACTCCAGTAGTGATTTTTAACGTGTAACACATCGCGGTGGCACGGGACCTACGGTTTTACTTTTTATTCGACAGAAGGCGCATTTTCAGATTTTTGCCCGCTAGAAAAATCTCGCCAACCTCAGCCAGGTTCGAACCCGCGTCCCTCGGATCTAAAGACAAACGCGCTAACCGCTAGACCACCGAGGTCGGTCCCGTATGCAGCAGTACAGTTCAAAACTGCCTTGTAGTTAGTTGTTTTTGTTTCTATTGTACTACATTTGATCAGAAATGGGGTTCAATTGACTGATAACTCCTTGTTACATAATATTAATTATATCTTTGTTGGGGGTACCATTTCTGGTAAAAGTAATAAGTAAGCATTGAACTTGTATGGGAATCCCAAAAGTTTTGCTATCTCAACCAACTTTCTCAAACGACTGGAATCAGTTGATAAAAAAAGCGATAGACTATAGTATAGAAACTATTGAAGCAAATCGCTCAGTCTTAAATAGTCTTAAATATTCATATACATCCTCTACTAGAGAGTACAACCGTTTTCCGAAGTATTATTCGAGAATACCCATCTGCCTTAACCCTTAAATACATTTTTGTTTTTTGCTAACTTTTTGGTATATAGTTTAACGCAAGTTACTGAAACAAAGTAAAATAGTTAACAAAATCTACCATTGTTCCTAAATAGATTCATTAGAAAACAAAGTTTGTTGTAAATCGGCTACAACATGCGTTACAGGTAATGCAATATACTTTTTAATCATTGTGAAAAGTTTTGAAACAGTTTCTATTTTTATTCAAACATAAAGTTACACCACACTTGGTAAAAGGGAGGTAAAACCCTAACAACTAGAAAACTTACTTCCAATTATATTACTGTCTAGGAGTGGCCAGTGACCAATTTAGTTTTTAAGCACTTCTCTTGGAGGTACCTTTCCTTCTTTCAACAGCAATTCGTACTTCCAGGCTACTTGGTCTAGCAGAATTTTTCCTAATATTACACAAGCACTGGCCTACCTCGGTGCGAAATTCAGAATGTAAGAGTGCTTATATTCTTTGAGGCTTTCGCGGTTTCTCGAACTGTCACTATTACAATTTACTTTCGGCTTAGACCGTGTCGTCATTTGGGAATTACAACCAGCTTTATCAGGTAAGGACCGACCTGTAGCTTGTCTGCCTTTACAAGCATTTGCTGTAGAAGTTTGGAGCAATATTTGTTCGTAGACCCTGCCTGCTTAAACAGGGCCGTGTTCTTATATTATTCAAACCTTGGGGCGGACAAGTATTTGATCTTGATGTGTTTTGCCAGGACAATAATACTTAATCGGCTTATGCCTGTTAGCTGTTTGTGAACCCATACAAACTAACTTTTCGCAATACATTGCAGCTTGCATCTTCAGAGTGAATAGAACACTGAACTCAAATGTGGGATGCGGAGGTACTTAAACCTCTTTGAGCCAGTCCGGCAGAACGACGGAGTTTTGGCTGGCTGTCACCGTTGGGCAAAGAAGGATTCGGTGGAGCGTGATCGTGTGATCGATGATGCTTAGGAGTCCTTAGAGGATAAACTACTGAAGTCCAAGCTTTACTGAGTCTAAAACCATCCTCGCTGTTTATGTTATTAGGTTGTTTATCAATTTCAATTGGATCACGTATGATACGAGAGAAGTAATGAGGCACTCTGGCGAGTACCCAAGCATTGTCAAAGTCCATCTTATGCCCAGTTAAACCAGTATGTTCATCCACCTCAAATTTTGTGATGCGTTTATGTTTGCAATCACCTTTGTGCTCTCGCAGTCTTAATGCAATGGAACGAACAGGTTGTCCGATGTAGTTTGAGCCACGGATCTGAAACCGTTTCCCAAAGTTTTAATAGTCCTAAAGACTGTCTTTATGCTGTACCGTCTAGGAACATGCGCAATCTTATCGATAATGCCTTTACTGTAAAGTAGAAAAGCTAAACCTTCTGGAGGTGCCAGTTCCTCCTTAGCCTTGGGCTGTTCCGCATTGCGGATTGCTCTCTGAATTTCTGTGACTGTATAACCATTTTGTTGTAACGACATCAAGAGATGAGTTTTCTCTAATTGTAGGTGTTCTGCATCTGAGATTCGAACTGCTCTGGTTGTTAGAGGTTTTAGCACAGTTGCTTTCTGCATCGGGTGATGATGAGAATTTGCATTTAAATACCTGTCTATATGTGTTTTTTTTCTGTAAACTGCGTGCCCCAAGCTGCCAAGCTGCTACGAACAAATATTGTTCAAACTTCTAGAGCAAATGTTCATAAAGGCAGACACGCTACAGGTCGGTCCTTACCCGATAATGCTGGGTGTAGTTCCCAAATGACGACGGGGTCTAAGCCGAATGTAAATTGCAGTATTGACTGTTAGAATGCTTTTCGTTCCTTTGCGTATGTAAGACTGGTTACTGCAAGAACCAGGCATTAACGACGGCTAAATTTACAGAATGGTAGAACTTTTCTAAGATACTATTTTCTGCTCTTCAAAGGTACTTTATATGTCCCCACATTGCTGTCTAGTAAATCAACGCCGTCCATACGTCTATTATATTAACGGATAATGTAAGGACAATCGAGTTCAATAATTTTCTTTGTTTTTTGTCATACCTGCAAACGTCTTAAGAGATAGCGAATGAAGACAAAAGAGTAACAAACTTGTTATCCTTCCAAATTACTGAGGTAATATCAACACCACCCATATGGGTGATATACTCACAACTTTCATCGCGTGGAGCATTTTGTATATTTATCCTTTTCTGTTGGCAATTTACAGTTGGGAACTCTGTTCCTTCTCATAGTACCTAAAGAGTAGATACCTTATTTTGCTAAATTGACCATCAGGGGCAAACTCATATAGTAATTATCATGGTACACGCGAATATTTTTTAGACGTGGTATGATTCTGATCGATCGCAAGACAATATCATCAGCTGCCGTAAGATCTGGTTCATTGTCAGGTTTTTCATAATTTCCCGTGTCGGTGTATATCTTAAATCCGTAAGCAAAATCGGAAACTCCAACGAAAACAAAGAACTCAAAGCCCTTCTAATGGGATTTCGTTGACATATATTGGTTCATATAATGTCGTACTTTGCTAAAACATATCTACTCATCTACACGAAGGTCATATTCAGACAAACCGGTAAACGTTTTGAATTCAGACGATCAATATGTTTAATGTCTAATTTTATGAAGTCGGTCATATTCTTGTTGACCTCGGGGTACAAACGTGTTGTTATCATTGAAATGTATATACTGCCCAATTTTTTCCAGTTTGTTTACAGACATAACATTTTCTACAGGCAGATATTCTAACTTGCCACCCCAGTACGACCTTGTGTTATGCATATGTAAAAGGGACATGTATAACACTACTCTAATAAATTGCCTTATTTTTAAAGCTGATCATGTTGAAGGTCGCTCGTGTTTGAACTGCATAGACATTGGCCTCCCTGACAATTTTTTCGATTAAATCACCTAAAAAAGAAAAAAAAATTGGTACGGAATTTCGATCTGTAACAGGTTTTCAGTGAGATCTGTCCATGAAAACACAGCTGGTCTTCATTGAGTTGAATGTTTTTTTTGGTTCCATATGATATTTTCACGCTGTTTGCCTTTTAGGGCTTTTTGCTTTCATCAACTTTGGGCGAGGATAGAACAGGAGGATCATGTTTGGACGTGGAGGCAATAGTAGGATTTTCTAAGTTCTGTTTTGGCTAGCCACCTTTTTTGTCATCTATAGGTTCGTCTTCGTCGCTAGAATCTTTTTGTGGAATAAAAGAACGATCTTCAGTAGTACCCGTGTCACTTTCGACGCCATCATCGCTTTCAAACCCCATGAAAGTTTCCCTATATTCAGGCTTTATAAGATAAAATTCGTCAATCATGAGTGCATACCCCTAAATGAGATATGTACTCTAAACGCACAGCGTTGTCGAATGGCAACATCGAGCCCAACGTTCAATCGTATTGCGTTGCTTAACGGCAACAGAACAACATAATGGGGTGTCAAGATAAGTAAATGTTTTTAAAAAACAATTACCTAAATAAAAAGTACATACTTTTCTCTTCAAAAGCCACAATTATTCCACAACATTTACGTCTTTAGGTCACGCATTATCAATGTACAATTTAGCGTTACTACTGCAAATTTCAATTTACCTAGAAATGCGCCACTGAACGACAAAATGAAACATCAAGGGTTAACACCTCGAAAGTCACCATAAGTTCATTCCTTACTAGGGAGCGGGCTACTATAGAGGTCAGTCGGGTTCCATACCAGAACCTTCAGCTCCTCTTCAGTCAGTAATGGTAATGTAAGGTTGGACTTTCTCAACAGATCAGAAAATATAATGACCTAGGGAAACCACGAAAAGCATCAGTCAGAACATACGTCCCAGGGGTTTAAACTGTAGACCACACAAATGGAAGGTAAACGTTCTACTGCTGAGCCACTTTCCCTGGTTTAAGATCTGCCAAATCCACAGCTGATCAGCTATTCACAATTAACAGGATTCTTAGTAAGTATTGGGAATATGATACAGATTTATATAGATATTTGTAGATATTTTCCCAACAAATGATACTATTCTGTAGGAAATCAATCCTGTACACAGGATACTAGTAAAGCTAGTTACATTTATTACCAGTACAATAACAATTACGAAAAACTTTATGAGAATAAAGAACTACTTAACGGATACATTAACGGTGACATAAGGATTAAAAGAAGGCGACAGGGTGACTCCGACACCATTTAACTTTAACGGACAATCTGTTTTACAATAAATCAGACATCCTATGCCGATTACATAAACATAATAGTTAAATCTGCAACAGCAGCGAAGGAAGTCGTATATAACAATTTTGAAAATCAAGCTAAGAAAGTAGTTCAACCTTTAAGCGTAAACGAAACAAAATTAGATCAACCTAACATCTACAAAATATAGCCATAGGGAAGGACAACCTACAAGTACTACTTCACTTTACATACTTAGAAGCCAATATTAACAAACATGGAAATAAAGGAAATTAGAATATATGACCAATAAAGCACATTATGTCCTACTTCCCAGCTTCAAAACCAAGGTTATACATAGAAACACCAAGCCGAGAATGTATAAAACTGCGGTAGCCTATATTATGTTATGGAAGCGAAACCTAGATCATCAACCAAAGTGCAAAGGTTGCAGATAATATATTGAAAAGAAAAATTTTTCATCGGAAACTGGTCCCAACGAACGATAATGGAATTTGGAAAGACAGGTGTCACCACGATATATACCGACATCTGAAAGTACCTACAGCAAAATGTTTATCACAATGGGCTGGGTATGTCATGACGATAGAGAATTTAAGAAAAATTTCAGAAAAAATGGAAAGCCCAAGACGAAGAGAAGAGTGCAAGGAAAGATGCGAAGACAGTTTTGACAAGGATGCCAAGTATATCCCAAGAGTAAGCAAATAGAAGGCATATGCCGCTAGGTAAAGGAAGTGGAAGACGGAAACAGAGGCCCGATTTGAAGACCTTGTTAATATTTTCTTTGAGGCTACGCTCAGTGTTCTAATCACTCAAGATACAAGATGCAATGTCTTGCGAAACGTTAATTTGTATGGGTTCACAAACAGTTAACAGGCATAAGCCGATTAAGTATTATTGTCCTGGAAAACAAAATACATTAAGATCAAATCCTTGTTCGCCCCAAGGTTTAAATAATCTAAGCGCACGTCCCAGTTTAGGCAGGCAGGGCCTACGAACAAATATTCTTCAAACTTTTAGAGCAAATGCAAAGGCAGACAAGCTACAGGTCGAACCTTACCTGATAATGCTGGGTCTAGTTCCCAAATGAAGACGCGGCCGAAGCCGAAAGTAAAATGTAATATTGACTTGTTAATATGCATAACGACCTCCATAGATCTAGTAAGCGTCCGTTTCTAATGGCACAGATCCACCCGTCTACAACACAATATATAATAACCAACTAATCCCCGGGTTTATTCTAAGTAGTAACAGCTGGACATGCCTAAACAAAATCCATGCAGGGCATAGGTAATGCCGGAATGCTTTTTTTAAATGAGGTAACATTTTAACACCACATTGTGACTGTGGCCATGTTCCTCAAACAATGGAGCGTTGTGCATCTGAGTGTCCTTTTCGAATTAATCAGGGCCACGGCAGGACTTCCTAGAGACAACACCAGACTCAAATGCCAATCTACTGGCTCTGGTGTTCCCAACTAGACATCAATGTGTAATAGTGTTTATTATTACTTCTTAAGATTTCATATCATGTGTGGGGACATATACATATTTACATTTTATGTTACTGATATTAAATTTATATATTCATTTTATATATATATATATTATATGATATGATATGATACGTGAATAATGTATAATTTATATATTTACTTGTAGGCTATACCCTAAATAAAAAAATATGTGGCCAAATGCTAAACTATCATTTTGCTACAAATTTAATTACAATAAAACAGTGGGCTCTATTTATGTCCGAATCAAAGGAATAGGGGTCATTACGACACTAAACTAAGCCCAAAGAGGTTTAAAAGAAACAATGAAACTAAGATTAGTTAGTGTTCGAAACACGCGGGCCGTAAGAAACAAAAATCAATCAGCCTTAAAGGATCCTTCGATAACAACAAATCCACATCCGCGAGGTCATTCTTTGTTTCCTGTAACAAGCAGGGGTGGGAACGAATTTATAGAAATACTAAAGTTTACTCGCCCTTTCGCTATTAATGAGAAAGTTTAGAAGAAAATGCCTGGAAGGCGACAAAATCGTTCCAAGCCTTCTGCAGTATTTGAAAGGATTGAGCCATTTTTCTATTGAATAATTACTGCCCGCGGTTGCAGAGATGTAGATATTTTACCATTTCGGTTGAGTTCCACAAATTTGAGGACTTAATTGTTGTAATTTGCACGCTGTATTGTCGTATTATAACGGCACAAAAGTAATATTTGGAATGTAAAGCTGAGCGACAGATTTTTGTATTTTTATTTACGCCGAGCACATTTTCCAAGTTGTAAATTTCTTCGGGCACTTGATGTAAAATATTCATAGAATTTTAATTTTGCATTAGAAATGAGCCAAGTTATAGAGAATCCTTGCGAATACTATTACTTGCTGCATCTAAAATCTGAATCGCAATTCGCATCTGGTACTTTGGGTGTGTACGTGATATTAAATGAAGCACATGCAAATTATGCAAATAATTCAGGGACTAAAACGAATCCCACCTTTGAGCATAAAGAGAGACAAAGCTCTCTTTGAAATTATAAAATGGCTACTTGCGTGGCTATGCTAATACCAACGCTAAGTGTACATCTTCTGAACAATATAAATTTCGATATTTTATTTACAATGAAACCATTTATTATAATCTTTTTAATTAATACATTAGATTACTTATGGTAGACATGTTTTAACAATTTGCTACTTTTTAAAATGGCGGCAACCTAACGCAAGATAAATCTTCTTAGCGGGATCAGCGGATTCTTATCGGTACAATAAAAACTTTTTTAGCTGCAATTTCTTCTTTTTGCATTAAACTTACTGGAGTAGATAAAAGAACCGTTTTCTACTGCTGTTTCCAATTCCTGTTTACGCGAAACGTAAAAATATTATTACGACGCTAAAACCGTCCTCGAAATAAAGCCGTTGAAAGAGAGAGGACTAGATTAATTGAACTTCTGTTGAACCTTTATTTGGGAACGCATGTTGTTTGTCGCTTACAATTAGACGTATTCTAGCTAATGTAAAATATGACCGTTAAGAAAATTAGAACATGAAAATACATACTATTAAAATGGTTAACCAAAAACCGGCTTGAGGCTAGAGTACCTTCGAAAACAACATCATAAAATGGATTTCTTACATTGGCGCATATCGATTTCGGCCCTTCATAATTAAACTGCACGACCTAATCTAACTTTTAAGTATCCGGAGCATTTTTATTATTAGAGCTAGGATAGTTAGGCAAATTGCCTTTTTTAATAAATGGAAGGATTAAAGGCAGACCCAAACCCGTTTTAGAATGCGTGCACTTCAAAAATGCAAATTATATTTTGCCTTTTTTGCCTTTATTGCCTTTTTTGCCTTTTTTGCCTTTTTTTGCCTTTTTGCGTCTTTTTTAGGATTCTGCCTTTTTTGAGGAATTTCCTATTTTTCTTGCCTTTTTGTGTTTTTTATGGTATATTAAAATAAATTTTAAGAAATCTAGTTCTTAAATTCTCAATTTAATTCTACTCGCAATTTTCCAAGAAAAATGCACATTTTAAATTTCTGAAATAAATAGTAGAAAGTATTATTCCCAAGCACTTAAAGGTAGAGATTTAAACCTGTCGCCTTTCAAGCATTTGTTTACGTTCTAGCTCAATGCTCAACAAACGAAGTTTATTAGGTTTTACCCTTTATTATTACCGGCTGAAAATTTCTCAGAAGGATTATTTTCTTGAGATTAATTTTAATGAGGGGGCCAGTATTGTCAGGAGAAAGTTTTCTACTGAATCAGCCTCACAAATTACCGACGTATAAACATTGTAATTTGTGAAGTGCATAGACCGTATTTCAAGTTTCTATTTTAACTTGAATAGATATTTTGCGGTTGCTTTTCCCTGTCACTTAAACGCCGTTTCCTTTAATTTCGAGTATTCTTCAGATTTTGTAATATTTTACGTTTTCTGTCTTTTTTGGTAAATTTGCCTTTTTTTCGTTTTTACCTTTTTAATGCTTTTTTAAATCTTTTTTTTTGCCTTTTTGCCTGCCTTTTTCGAGACTTTATTTTGCCTAACTATCCTAGCTCTATTTATTATACAGAGTAGCCTAGGAACACGCAATATCTCAAAAAGAATTTACAGTATGAAAGGCCAATTTGGTGAAGGGGTATGAATGATGGAAGAATGCTGCCTTCATTCGTACAATTACATTATTCTTCAGATCTTCAGTTTCTGGTCACGTAACAACAATTTTAAAATTTTAACGAAGACAGCCTGTATATAATTTACACTTTGTAAAGCTAATTATGACTGTAGTTTATTTTCTAGTATTTTATTAGTAAATACATATGAGACCAAAATATGAAAAATGATAGAAACTTAATGAACAAAGGGAAAATTTTGCTTAAGAAGAAGGAGATATTCACATTAATCCACCTTCATGAATACCATTTTCTTGTGTTTATTTTGCATTTACTAATAGAATACTACAAAATGAACTTACTTTCGCATTTAAAAATTTAATCCTAATAAATGTAGTTCCAGTGAAATCGTCTTATAATTAGCTTTCCAGAAATCTAATGATGTCTGGATTCTGGATTATGGATTATAGAGGAGGGTGAGATAACCTCACAACACTTAGGCCTCAATGTGGGCCCATTGTGTGTCCTCCATGCATCGGCCCTCGCTCTGCTAATCCTCAAGCCATCCAACCCTGTTGATGAACCTGAGGATGTCAGCAGGTGGGGTGGTGCTGATACTGGCCATGCTAGGCCAGAAGTCCCCCAACATGGATCCTCTGATAGGAGCAAGCGCAGGGCAGTGACATAGTACATGCTCCGCCGTTTCCTCCTCAAGATTACATCCGCGACATTCAGGGCTATTTACAAGCCCCATCGTGTGCATATGCTTATTTAGTCGGCAGTGTCCCGTTAGGATACCGATAAAGTTTCTCAGGTTAGATCTGGATAACTGTAGGCAGT
>JABXWE010025742.1:0-26398 GCA_014611495.1 Limonius californicus
ATATATAAACAGTATCAAAGTATTCAATCTAGTAATGTGTCAACAACATCATTAAGACGAAGTACCGAAAGTGTAAAATCAAGGAAGTATCGAAAGTATTCAAGTACCGATCTTTTGCTTGTCATCGCGTGTGGGTACTTGTACGTAAAACGTATCTAAGTATAGAAAGTATCAAAGTATTAAATGCAGTAATGTGTCAACAGCATCACTATGAAAAAGTACCGAAAATGTAAAATCAAGGAAGTTTCGAAAGTATTGCAGCACCGATCTTTTGTTCCATCATCACGTGTGAGTAATTGTACATAAAACGTATCTATATATAGAATGTACCAAAGTATTAAATGTAGTAATGTTTCAACAACATCACTATGACGAAGTACCGAAAGTGTACAATTCTCAACAGACCAATGGTACGAATCTAGCATTGAACACTTTGTATATCATGTCTATAGAACCACATTGTTCACAAACGCGAAATTGTTTGTGTTAAGCAGTATTGTAAAGTTGCTACAAGTAATGATTGACAAAACACCCTCTTTGTTACCTACAGTTAAATTTTATAGGCAAGAAATACTTTATTAATTTTTGGTAACCAACACCAGTTGTCCAACTTCAACTAACGGTGCGTAAAGAAACAGTAATGCCAACTTTAGAAAATATTGGGTTTATGACCAGTTTTTCAATGAAGTATAGCATTTTATTATCGTGCTATAGTTAAACATAAACGATATCTCGTTGTATATAAACACTGCTTAATTGTTTATTTCTGATTACCTCTTCTCTAAAAATACTTGGATGTTTTGAAACTTTGATGCTTTCGATGCTTTAACGCTTTGCCGCTTTGATGCCTTGAAGTTTTGATGCTTGGTTGTTTAGATGCTTTGATGCTGTTACGCTTGGAGGCTCTGAAGCTTTGATGCTTTGGTCGTTTGATGCTTTAATGTTTTTGACGCTTTGATGCTTTGATGCTTTGACATTTTCATGCTTTGAAATATGTTCTTGCTTTGACACTTTCATGCTTTACCGCTTTTCCGTCTTGATGCTTGGATGCTTTGATACTTTTACGCTTTGACGCTTTGAAGCTTCAGTGCTTTGGTGCTTTGATGCTTTTGATGCTTAGATGCTTTAACGCTTAAACGCTTTGGCGCTTTAACGCTTTGACGCTTTTATTATTTCATGCTTTAGACTTTTTTCTTATTTTGACGCTTTGATGCTTTAACACTTTGGTGCCTTGAAGCTTTGGTGTTTGGATGATTTTACGGTTTGATACGTTGACGCTTTGATGTTTTAACGCTTTGTCGCTTTGACGCCTTGAAGCTTTGATGCTCTGGTGCTTGGAAGCTTTAATGCTTTCGATACTTTGATGCTTTGCCGCTTTCAAATTTCCATGCTTTAAACTATGTTCTTGCTTTGCCGCTTTAATGCTTTGACGCTTTGATGCTTTAATGCTTTAATGCCTTAAAGCTTTGATGGTTTGGTGCTTTCTTGTTTTACCGCTTTTCTTGCTTTGACACTTGAAGTTTTGATGTTTTCATGCTTTCCACTATGTTCTTGCTTTGACGCTTTGATGCTTTATTGCTTCGATGCTGTAATGCTTTTTAGGTTTTTATACTTCGAAATTTTATTATTTTCAAAACTACTTTACTGTAATTCTATACCACCTCGTGTGTGATATCACACAGTCGTATTTCTTAGTACTGATCCAACACTGCCACACAGTAGTATGAAAAATAATACAGAAAATAATTCTACTATATGATGAAAAAAAAAACTATTTACCTGCAACTGACAAATGTACTTTAAAACGGTATTTCTTTCTTCCACAGTGCGTTATCTAAACTGTGTAATTGAATACCACGTCTCTTATTCTCTAGTTACAATTTTTAATGCGGGTTCAGTATCCTTTTTTTTTTAATGCGCGCCTTAATTTTTGAGCACTCTTAGTAACATTTTTAGAATAGTGCAACACCCATTCTGCTGGCATGGAACAAATTCAGTATCTCTGAAAATTAAGAGATTTTTGATGAAATCATATTTGAGGTAAAAGGGATTATTTGGACACCCTACAATTTGAAATATCGGTTATTATACATGCTGTGATTGGCAAAATAAAATAAAAATTTTAATTTTTCAAACCTTAAAGCTACGATGTTAATAACTAGGCTTAGCATAATTATGCAGTAAAAACCTTCAAAATATGCATCAAAAACATCCAAAATATGCACTTAAATATGCACTGAAAAGTCAACTAACTAAAAAAAACATTAACGTTATATCAATACATATTTATTTTTCTATTGAAATGCACAAACATTTTTTAATCCAAAATTATTTAATTAAAATTAATCAAAAAACACAATATTACTAATTTAAAATTAATTAAATTATAAAAACAAATTATAATTGCACTTAACAACAACGTGGCGCTATACATATTCGAATGTAAATTTGCGCCTGTTGTCAACGAGAATATTTTTGTACTGTGAGAAGACTCTCTCGACATCACACGACACTATTGGTACAAATTCATAATTTACAATGTCAATGATATTTAAATGTTCATTTCTTGCATCTAGGGCTGTTTAATTTTGCAACACCCCGCTTATATTCTTCAGTTGTTGATAGCCCGTATTTTTTGATAGCACTTCGTTTAATTTATTAATGAAATCCTTCTTCTTGAGTTTAGTTAAACCCTTAACTATATCTTCAACTATTTCAATGCTGTCTTGTAAAGATAATGCCTTCGCTTCTAGTTTAGAGATTGCTGTTGAAATGAAAGGCAAATTAGCTCGAATAATAATCAAATCTGCTCGAATACCTTTTTTCTCAAAATACCCTGTGCTTCTTCAATGCCCTGCGCTTCTTCAGAGTCGAATTCATTAAACACTTTCTTCACAATTTCAACAATTTCAGCGTAATACACAGCAGCGTCGATCCAAGTTCCCCATCTTGTAATGATTGGCGCGGGCGGATGTGGAACGTCCCCCGCAACTTCCCGAAACTTTTGCACACGACTCGGTACTTTGAGAAAATCTTTTTCGCATATAATATCAGCACGTTAACGTTTGAATAAACATTGAGAAATAAGTCAGCTACTCGGTGTAAACCATGTGCTAAACAGGTCACATGTATCATTTTTGGATACCAAATCTGCAGTCCTCGCATTGTTTTGCACATATATGGTTCAGCTTCAGTACAAACCTCTCGCATTTTTTCATATAAAATTCCAGATGGCCACAATAAGCTTAGAGAGTCGTTGAAAAAAGCAGCAATTGTTGAATGATTTACTTTTTCCAAGACTTTTAAAGTCAGCAGATTTGATTTATTTTTTCTTCGCTAACCCCTAATATACCAAACACAAAATTTGCTACGCATCCTTGTTCTGCATCGGTTGTTTCATCCAAAGACACCCAAATACTGTGATCCTTTACGTTTTCTATTAGTTTGTGTAATGTTACTGCATATAACTCGGAAACATAATTTTTTCTTAATGTCGATTCGTATGGAATATTCTGTATCAGGCCTTGGTAAATCAGAAATTAACACTTGCTGTTGGTTATTCTCCCTTTTCCGATTTTTATTACTTGCATGTTTTCCGGTTTGGGGATGCTGCGTAACTTCGTGCTTTTTGGTTGCCGCAACAGCAACTTCGCAGTACATATTTACAAAAAAACAGACGCCCATCTGTTGTAAAATCATCATAGTCCCTCACAAAGTGGTTCAAAATAGCACTGATACACTTTTTTTCTTTCGGCATCTTGAAGATGTTAACACACTATTGCTATTACTAACTAGTAGACAACTGATTGTTGATGAAATGATGGATTGTTAAACTTAAAACTTTCCCAGGTTTTCCCGTTAACGCAACAGAGCCACTCAAATCCTGGTAATCCTCTTAGCATTTCCAAGCATTCTGGTTTTTCGAAGCTTAACAACTAAGATAGTACCTACCTATTCAATTCAATACCTATGCAATTTAAACGGACCAATGCTGCAAATTTTGTATTAATGCCCAAAACAATTAAAATATGCTTTTATTACCAAAAATAGCTAAAATATTATTATATATATTGCATATTTGCATTGCATAATTATCCTAAGCCTATTAATAACGTTCAACAAGAATGTAGTTTTATGTTTTGTATTGTCATTTAGTAAATTTGAAAAAGCATCATAATGGTTTTTTTGCTAACTTATATTTACTGTATTTAGATTACATATTTTTGGTAGCGTTGCAAACCGCGTTTATAGAACTTAACAAATATTTTGCAAAGAATCTTACATAACTGAAAATAGATTTAAATTTATAAAATATACCGAGAAAATAATAGAGGTGTCAAAATGTGTGCGCAAAAGTAAATCTGTTTGAGCATCTAAAATCCTAATTTTGAAATTCGTTACAACCGTATCTTATAATTAAATGTACTTTAAATATTTTTTAAGCTTTAATATAGTTATGTAAGTCCGATAACTATAAAACAATTTACAGCAATCCTAAATGTAACCCAATAACTTTAAATGTGCATTTTATTCATATTCGTTTTATATAATTGGTGACGTTCCATTTATTTCCATGTATTGCAATGTTTTACATAATAGCCGTACAGAATACAATGGTAAATTGGTTAGATTGCATAATTAGACGTAATTAATGCCATGTCCAACATCACGTCTGTTTCTTCTGATTACTTTGCCATTACATATGTACTTAATATGCTTTGCTATTACTACTGATTATATTAGATTTTACTTCGTAAGATGCTTTTTTTAGTTTACGAATATTAATTATACATCTTAAGCAAAATTTGATAGCATAAAGCTGGAGCAATTTAAATTTATCATTACTATTATTTGGTATCATACTACTCAACAATTAATAACAGTAATAGTTGAAAATTAATTAATTAATTATACTCTCACTATTATCGATCACATATAAACCACGGTTGGTATTTATAATGGTTATTTCAGTAACAATTGTGGAAATGCAAATATCCAGCAATAAAATTACGACAACACGATTAGTTTCTTACATTCTAAGAAAATCGAGCAGTTACTGTCAGGCCATTGCTAATTCATTACAACCGTATCATAGCTCAAGCGAGGACATTTTACTTATACGGTATACGCACGATTACTGGTTTTTATGCGTAATCAGTAATTGGTATTTATAAGCTCCTAGTAATTATGCGATAACAAATATTAAAAATCCAGGATCCTCGTAACGAAATTTAAAATTCTGCCTTAGCCGTTCACCATTCACTGATCAATAATTTATAATATCCAATAAATACCTAAGGCGTATAAAAATACTTTTAGGAAGGCGTAAAATATACCTCTAGGAGTTAAAAATGCAAGAGGCAAGAGAGATGGGAATGAATTTTTAAGTCGCGTTACATCAGCCTGTACTGATTAATTTTTTGAAGGCTGTTAATTTATTTAATGATTTCAAAGCACGTCACTAAGTGTGGAATTCGCAATACACCGACTTCATAAATCGCCCACAAGAATGTTTAACGACTGCTGTCGATTACTGATAGATATAGCAGCAGTTCGCGGAAACGAGGTGGTTAGTACTTTTTTACGTTAAAATTATGTACCTATTGCATCGATAATATACTCCTACTAAGTGACTTTCACAAAACACTCGTTTCAAACTTTTTCACGGTTAGTTTCGTTGCAGGTAAATCTATCATACCTCGTAGCAAAGTGCACAAGCTCTATTTAAGAGATTAGGAAGTTTATAAACAAGGATTGTGTAAGGCTGAGATTTATATATTAAAGAAATTATACCCACACAATCCTAATATTGTTATCTATAGTCTTGGGTTGCAAATAATACTTATTCTTAAGTGTAGAATTGAAAACTCGGACTTTTCCCTTTTGATTAATTTTCATCCGACATCCTAAGGGTATAGGATTCTAGAAGAAGATTAATTTTCTAGATGCATATTCTGAAGCTGAAGAATAAAGTAGTTGCTACAAATATCATACTTTATCATAATATAAAAAAAACGAATGTTATTGGATATTTAAGTTTTATACCAGAAGCCTACAAGTTTAAACAGGAAAATTTAAATTAAAACCCTATCTGAAGAGAATTCCAAAAATTAAATTATTTGAAGGTTGGATGTGACGCCTTTTAATATATCCGTAGTAATTGTTTGGCTATAATATTATTTTGACACTTACAGTTACAGCGTCACAAAAGTCTGTACATTGTAGCGTGGAAGGAAATTCGACTGAAATTCCTACAAGCTGGGAGCACAATAAGGCGATCGATGTCATTCTAAAAGTCGGGTATTTGAGTGGTCAAAATCTTTCAGAGATGGGAAAACTCGTGTAGAAGATGAGCCTCATATACGACGAGCTGCAACTTCGGTTAATCGTAATAATCATCATCATCATCTGACATGGAGCTGACTCGAGGGTCGATCCTGGATTACACCAGGTCCACCCCATGCCAGAAGGTGGGTAGGGATTTAATGGATAGGGTGGGATCGGGTAAGGTATTGCACAACGTTAGCATGTCTACAATACATACCGCAAGACACCGCTGCTGCAACACCGGGTAGTTAGTAAGCCACGCATCAATATCTGGGTGGGATGTATTTTCCTGTTCGTAATTATACAATGGTGCTTCTATATCCTCTTGCATTTTCCCAGGTATACTTATGTTGTATGTTGTGATTATAATATGTATTATTAATTCTCATTTCGTTGTTCGGACAAAACACCGTCATTATTTCTCCTTTGTCGTTTTCCGTTTCTTCGTTAAACATTGGTTTATACCTGGTATTATGTTGTTTTCCATTCTACCGTTGAAATCTCCCATTATTACTGTTGCTTTTTCTTTCTTTATAGTATCCAATGTGTTTTGAAGATCATCATAAAATTTCTGTTTGTCGTGGACCGGTTTGTTGTTTTCCGGTGCATATATCGATATTATGTTAAGGTCTACTTTCTTTCCTGTTTGTAGCTTTACTATTATTATCCGTTCTGATATATATTTACATTTTTTTATGCTGTCTTTGTATCTTTTATGAATGAGAACCAACGCCCTCTTTTGCTCTTATTGGTTTTTCCACTCCACTCTAAATAAGGAGATAGTTATTATATGGTGCTATCCCATTTCCTTTCCGTTTAGTTTCGGATATGACGTATATATATATATATATATGTTTTTAATTCTATTATTATTTCCTGCTCTCTGTTGTGCCAGGATCTTATATTCCAGGTTCCCAACCTTATTATAACTGGCTTTTTCCAATCGTTCTTCCGTTTTCTCGCTGTTTTCGTCTTCATGTAATCCGTCCAGTTCCGATTGATTCTATGAGCAACTATAGTTTTACATTCACAAGTAGGCTGCTAACCTTGCTTGCAGAAATTTCCTCTTCCATTCTCAACCTGGGCTGGCTATAGCGGAGTTGGTAAATTTTCTAAAATGCTAAAAGGATGCTGCTCACTGATTATCTTCTAAATGGATCTACAATAATTTCGCTAACATTCTGATTCAATTGAAAAGCATTTTTTGCAAGACTAGACTAAAAAAAATTATTGTTGTTAAATTATTGTCAGACAATGGAGGTGCCCATACAAGTGTCATTACCAATGCAAAACTCAACGAATTAGAATACGGGTAAATCGTTCTTCCAACTGTATGGCTGTTAATAGAGATTATAATGAAAAATATTAACGATATTAATTCTTTTCTTTATTTCATTTCATTTCAAATTTTCCTGTAATCAAATACATACCCAGCTAGCGTTTTAAATTGATCCTAGTGAAAGTTGGCAACATAAAGAGATATTTTCCTCTTTCCAACACTTACGCTTTCATTCTGCAATTGCTACATAAAAATTCAAAATATAGCTATTCAATTAGGAACGCCCCCCTTTTTCGCTGATTAATATAATATTTTAAGTAAATAAGAAGGTATTATATTATTAAACTCAGACAACGCCAGATTCTCATATAAATAGTGCTGCCAACTTGAATTTCGCTTCCTTGAGCTATTCTTCAAAGCATCCAAAAGGTCAACGAGCAGCATATACATCTTCATAATTTAAACAATTATTCAAAAATAACAATGAAAGGCAAATAGAATTTTACCTAAAATTCCATGCTCATAGTAGCGTGAACTTAAATACTCTAAAACAAATTTAAATATTCATATTTAAATTTGAATAAACAGACCGCGAAATTTGCATAAGAGTCTGAATAATTTTAGTTTACATTTTTAATTTAATTATTTATACATGCGGAATTATACAAACAATAATTATACGAAATTGCGATAAATTAAGAGTGAGCATGGAGGGAGGAACAAGTTAATACACTGAAAGCATTTAAAAAGAGATTTAGTACATACGTCCATCACAGAACACGTTGCTATAACAATTAAATTGAATTACCGAGTAATTAAACAAAATTACTTGCACATCTCATTTGTTCTTATTTTCAAAATAAAAAATTAATCTGTGTGTAATTACCATTGTAATTCAGCATGTTTGCGGAAATTCTAGAGAAATCGTAAAGGATTATCGTGAGGCAATGCAAACAGGATGTTTCGTAATTAATTTGTCGTCTTGGTATTGAAATAATAGTAATTTACGGGTAAGACTGCAAAAAGGCTGAAAATAAAATAAATATTTTGAAACGCCCAAGGAATACTCGTATGTAATATATTCTACGAGACTGTATGATTTATACATTTGTTTATTGATCATCATAAATCACTAATAATTGGTCGGAATATATGGTGGAATGGTATTCGTATGCAAGTATGTTCATAATTGTACCCGTATATGTAAATTAAATAAAAACGTAGGTATCCATATAGAACTACTGTGGATTGCATTTAAATTTATAATTTCAAACAGTAGTTTGCTATCTGCATAAATAATTGGTTGGATTCCCTTTTATTGTTGGTTATGTTCGCTAGAATAATTTTTATTGTGCCATAAAAATGAATAATGTTGCAGACTGACCTGGAGCAAACTTTTGTGTCTATTGCTTATACATTATATCAGAATAACACAAAAACTTCTTTTGTTAGTATTCAGCATGCACACAGCTTTTATTTATAATTGAATAATTGTGTTCATGTAGGCTCATTTCAATGCGAACTTGGAGATGGCACAAAAAACCGACCGAATAACAATAAGCGAAACGATAACTAACTAAAATCAGTCTGATGTAAGTTAATATCGGGGATTTTCATAAATGTTTAAAAATGTGTGCTCTTTAATGCCAAGGATACGAATAAAATTTTATGTCATATGCTTAAAATAATAGAAAATATTTATTCAGTACCCAAAAACAATAATAAATAACATTTTAAAAGTCCATTCTGATTGTAAATCTTAATTTCTGAAATCGACGACTTGCACATTGGCGATTAAATAATGGAGACAAAAAGAAATCTTCGTTTAAGACTTATAATGTTGAAACACACCTTGTCATAATTAGTTTCAAATATGTCATTTTACACATCAACAGCAAAAACTTGACATGCGGACACTACATGTAATGTAATGGTTCCAAGAATTTATTTAATAAACTCAGTAGATCTGTTCGGCATTGAAATTAATTTTTAAAGCATATGAAATCTAGATTTTTCTAACGTTGCTTGCTAACCAAACAAATTCTGTTGTTCGGAACCATTTCTTTATTTATTGGTATTTAATAATTACGCTTTTGTCCAAAAATTATAATAAAACATTTTCAAGATGAAGAAGTAGTTTGACAACAAAAAAATCCAAACTACGAGGGGCCGTACCTACAGGGTGCCCCATAACTCGCCATACAACGCTTCCTAGCGCTGTTTACCAGTGTATACTAAATATAAAACAGCTAAAATATTTACAGAATTATTTACATATTTACTACTAAGCAGATGTGAAAACTTGTGATCTATATAATATGCATGTTGTATGGTATACGGAAAATATTTTTGCAGTTATTATGGCAAACTATTAAAAAGTATTTATTACATAATTATTATCTTACTAACTGTTCAAAATCACCACCACCAACATTGTGACATTCTGCACATCTCACTGCAATTGAACTCGTTGGAGCATTTGTTTGTTTAAAGTTGCAGCCACTTGCTTGATACGATTTGTTAAATTGTCCACGTTGTTCAATGATGTAAGATATATCAAATCCTTCAGATAACCCCATAAATAAAAAAACTAAGGGCTTTAGATCAGGTGACCTTGGCGGCCAAGCTATAGCACCCCTACGATCAATCCACCTATCTGGAAAGCGATTTCGAACTCAATCTCCAAAATTGATTCTGTAGTGGGCTGGAGCACCATCTTGATGGTACCACATATTTTGTCTAATTATCAGTGGAACATTTTGCAATAGTATTTGAAAATCTTCATTTAGATAATGTAGGAAATTTTCAGCATTAATACGATTTGGCAGAATAAAAGGGCCAATCGAATAATTATTCACCATACCTGCCCAAACATTAACACCGTATCGATATGGCTGATTAAGAGCATGAGTTGCAGGAGGGTTCTCATCTGCCCACACACCATTATTACGACTATTGTAAAGCATAAATCTCGCAACATCTGTCTTAAAATATAGCCATTAAAATACGGATTTACCTGATGTTAATTTAATAGGCATTCGTGGTACCTAACTCGTGCATACAACTGTGGTAATAAGTGTTGCACGTTAGTTTCTGAAAAGGATTAAGGCCGTTGTCGTTTAATATCCTGTATACTGTCGAGTTTGGTATGTCTAGAATCCGAGAAATACCGCGTACCTTCTCGTAGGCTCCCATTCAATTAAATGTAACACATTTTTTTTAATATTGGGCTGTCTTATGATAAATGGATCACAATCACCTTTTTTTAGACCAACGCTTCCTCTTTCTCGTAGTCGTTGGTCAGTTCGTTTAATAACTGTGTGGTATGGATGTCTTCTATTTGAATAGCGTGAACCATGTAGCTTTGCCGTTGCATCACAACTACCATCAACCTCTCCAAGGACCCAATCATTTCAGTGTACTCAGCACATGGGTATTCCATTAATGCAAATTACAAAAAAGAACAGAAACATGGGTTTGACAACTGTAAAATTCGGAACAGCAGCGTCAAATTTGATATAAATTACCATGCTTAAATTTGCCTTTATGCCATATCTAAATTTCGTGTTTTCAACAAACTCTTTGGATAAAATATGCAATTTGAACATGTACAACAGTCATTTTTATTGTTAATATTGTTATTGATGAATAACTACTTTCATCGATAATATCTATCAGTTAAGCGTTGTTGTTAAAGATGTGCAGCATTCGAATTTCAAATTTCAAGAAGCTCGTGTGTAGGAACTAGCCTGCGAAATATAAATATTTTAGTTGTTTTGTATTCAGTATGCACTGCTGAACAACGCTACGAGGCGTTTTCAACTTATGAGGCTCCCTGTATATTCTCGGATTGGGCAGTTACAAAATGTTGGTACAATTTACCATTAAAGTTGTTTAAATCACGTAAGCGTTGGTAACTTGTATGTCAATTTATTGACACTTGCAACATTATTAATTATATTAACTGTCCTATGGTAAGATAGGGACCTATGGCATCTAGGATGCAAGACAGGGCCAGTTTAGGCTGCACAAACTCGATCGTACGATCAGGAGAGTTAAGGCAGCGTTGGCTCCGGTCAGTACTTGGATGGGTGACCCGAAGGTTGCTTTAACGCGGCGCTTCTCTTCCACAAGGATTGATCAGTACGGGAGAGTAGATCAACAACCCCCCTTATGGGGGAGGCCATTGCCCAACAATGGGATGTTGCGGGCTAATAATAATAATAATAACTGTCATCAAATGAGTTCAATCGTACGCTGAGCTATCATAAAATTCCTTATAAAACAAGAGAAAACTCCAAAAATAAAACTTGAATAAATGTTGGGTGTGTATGGGGATGATATTCCTTCCAAGGCACCTATTGGAACTTGGTCGAGTATCTTTGGATGATGATCCCCGTCAAGGTCACCGTTTCGAAGTAATGACTTCAGATGTCGGTAAAAATATCAAGTGTTTGACACTAGAAGATACAAGATCAAAGCAGCAGCAATTAACTGCTTTATTAACAGTTTCAGAGACTACGGTTTTTAGATTTCTACGTGAGTACCTTGGTACAGCATAGGATATCGTAAGATAAGTCGCGGGAACCCTTCCACCAATCCTAATGCATGTTCGGAAAGAGGCAGGTGAATAATTCTGGCTGGTTGCGGAAACGGACCAGATTGATCTTGAAGCGAAACAAGGGTCGATGCAGTCGCATGTCAAGGGCTCCAGTTTTCCCAAGAAGTTTAACGTCATTCCTCTTGCTGAAAATATAATGACAAAAATTTGTTGGAAAACGCGGAAAACTGACGTGACGTGTTTTGCTTTTGCTGTTGCTGATTGCGGCTTTAACGAATGTTTGACTTCTTTAGAGAGTAACAAAATGGCGAGCCTACAGAATACTATCTAATGCACCTTCGCCGATGATATACTTCTTAATGGTATGGTAATTAGATACAAAAATTCAAAATTTATAATACTTTGAAGATGTACTAACATAACTTACTGTTTACACTAAAATTCTGTACGTTATGGAATCTCCTACCACATTTCTACCATGTGTTAATCATATTTTTTCGATGAATAAAATTCAAAATTTCAGGCGATATAATTCATTTATGAAATAGAAAACAAAGAACAAATACCGTTTCTACATGCATTGACAATAAGAAATAATTGTAAAAGAATAGAAGTAGACATTGGCAGAAAATAGCGCTATCTAAATGAAAATTTTAAATGTTTTAAAATATCCCCGGTTGGAGATGAAGCTGTATTAAGAAGAATCCGTTTGGCTGACAGAAGCCCCAGTTCTACAAAACTGACTAAATTATGGCCAGAAGCTGCGGGTGTGAGTTTGTGTACGTCTACTATAAGAAGAAGAGTTCTTAATTTTGGACTCCTTGGGTTTAGAGCACGTAAAAAACATTGCTTTCCAAGCATCAGAGACTCAACCGTTTGAGATAAGCACCATAATATTGTCTCTTGCCATCAGAACAGTGACAAATGGTGCTATTTAATGATGAAATCACCTTCAATATACATATATTTAACAATCATCATACTGGTAATGCGTAACGTAATAGGTACTTCCAATAATTAGTCAATCAACCTTTTGTTGTGATATGAGATTGCACGTTTGTGGAAGGAGTTGATCAACTGCATGCATGTCTCTGGGATGATAAATATCATAAAATACATTAAAGTACTAAAGACTAAGATGTCGGGAAAGATTTATTGGGAGAAACAAGTTTGATTTTCTGCATGACAATACATCTTGCTATGAAGCAAAATAGGTTTAATCTTAGATGTTGACGAAAAAAGTCGATAGAATGAATTGGCCATTGAATCTCCAGACCTTAATTCAATCGGGAACGTGTGGCAAAGGCATTATTTCGAAGAAGGAACACAAAAAATTGATTTAATCAAAGCCCGTATTAATGCGTGGTTTCACTGCATCTGCTAGGTAAAACTTGGAAAACTAGGTAACTTCTATCATAAATAGATGCAAATTTGTCAGCAAAAACCAGGAGTAGATGAGAAAGTATTAAATTATTGTAAGATTAATCAATAGTTTTTGTAATAACGCAGTTTTTAACTTAAATTACAATAATAAATGTGCGTAATTTCGAATAAATCTATTTCAAGTGTTTTTCATTACAAACAAAAATTGGATGTGTTCGCGATACTATGTTACTGTGTTACAATGATTGGCTAAAAAAATTTAAATCTCCCTTTTATATAAGTTTTCTTCAACTCCTCAACTGACGCAGGACTTCTTCACACCACTGTAGGTGGTCAGGGGTTTCCTCACGGTTATAAATCACTGATAGTAAACGATTTAGAATTCCTATCAAATTCTAAATAAATTACAATTACACATAAATCTAAATCAGCAATCTAATTATTATACTTGATTGGTTTTTTCAAAACCACCAAGATCAATACTGTTTATATTCATATACTCGCGTCACTACAAATTTGAAACGGCTAGGAATTTCCCAAGCAGGTGCACATAAAAATATTATCAAATAGAAATCTGCCAAAGGCTAAGGAATCTGAATAAATATGCATACCACATAGGGAAATCATGAAGTAAAATGGACTATTCTGCATCTGGAAGAGCGGCAAGTTCAAAGCAGCGATTTTGGATTAGATTGTTCCGCGAGAGGCGTTCGCCGCACCGGGTACGTGACAACGCGATACTTTACATCTTGTATAAGTAACCTACCGGAATTTTAAATAATTCATGCACTTCCTACGCAATTCCTTCTTGATTTCATTTTTTTTCTGTGTGAAAAAATGTACAAATTTATATGGAATTAAATTCTGCTCCTTTTCCATTGCCGTATAAACACCAAAGATGAGTTGGAAAAAATAGACGAAATGGCCCAGCATGTGCAAAGTGGGCACTGTAGAGAAATTGTAGACAGTTAACCAAGAAAGTCGGAAATGCTGAACTTTTAATTTAAGAATTTATGATAAAAGGGAGAAACTCTGACCTAAACGTAATGTTTGTACCAATAAAATAATATTTTTATTGCTTTGCATTATCTCCATCAACAAAAATGCACTTATCCTATCAATATTGCACTTTTGCTATTCTGTCACAGTACAATTTCGGTTTTTGTGGGTCAATAACTGGCTTGTTGTGTCAATAATTTCTTCATCGCTGGACTATTTGATACCGTGCAACAGTTTTCAATTTTCTTCTTTTTCTGTGTGTCAGTGGCCTCTTAATTACCTACTAGAAATAGGTTCTGTAAACCTTCTTTGTACGTATGCAGGATAGGAGGGTAACTTAACCCATTGAACAGTGAAGAGAAGTGCTACTACATGGTTTGCTGTTGACTAAGATATTCGTATGACAACCGGAACCAACGGCTTTACGTGCTCTTCCAAGCACGACCGGTTGCATATGTCACTATTCAATTTTGAGAATCAATAATAATCGCTAGGGACCAAATCTGGCAAATAAAGTAAACATTGCAAACTTAGGATTGCAATAGCAACTATTGGAACAACAGGCTTGTGAATGTAGTTCGTAATAGAATTGTTAACCATTTTTTAAATTTATAATATTTTATAAATAGCTAAAACACTATGCAACTCATTCCTGATGTGGTGAATTCGTTGATGACTGCTTCTGGGTCTCGTGTTGCCGGTTATGTAAAATTGATTCATTGTAGTGCGTGTTACCCCACTGTTAGTGAAATGTCGTCCAATAAAGCAATGGATTTGTTTGCAAAGGCTGTAACGATAAAAAAGAGCGGTATGAGGGCTTCCGAGTTTCTTGCAGGATTTTTTAGGGATGCGTTTAACAAGAACAAAGTTTCGGTTTAGGGATATGGAAGATGTACTTCTGTTGGAGTACGAGAGGTCAGTGATAGGAGTGTTTTGGGTGTCGACGTGGATTTGGATGCTGGGATGTTCTCGGTGAAGGCGTAGTATTTGCTTTTCGGATGCTGGGATTTGTTGGAGAAGATGGTTTTTGATGGCATATAGGGGAGCTCGACAATCTATGACGGGACGTATGAAAGTGTTACATGTAAAGAGGAGGGTTCGGGAATCGCAGCCTTGGAAACGGCTTTGGATACGTCGAAGGAGGTTGGAGCGGTTACCGACTTTCATTAGAATTTCAGGGATATTGATGTTTCAAACGTATTTATGTGGGAAGGTGATTCCTAGGTATCGGATTAGATTAGAAAAAGAGGAATTTGCTGATTGTGGATAAGAATGCTGATAAAGGAGGGTTCCAATCTGGAATTTTTGGAACAGTTGAATGACGAAATAAAATGGCTAATGGTTTATCTGCGTTGAATTCTGTTCCTCATCTATATACATATACAGAGGGTGAATCTTAAATGGCAGATAATAGACATAGCATCTGATTCTGGATCAAAAATGGAGTGATAAAGTCGTATACCAATTTGCTGTTAACCTCATAGATGAGGGTTCCTTATCGTGCGATATTTTTATGAAATGACAATTTTTAACTGTAGTTTAATCAACAAAAGGAATCGCCAATCTGTAATTGTAGTCATCATACCCTTGGTTTACCCAGAACTTCCATCCGAAGTTTAAAGCTTCTGCAATGCTTGAGTTTTTCAAAAATGTTGCAACAACGTGCAATACAAATTTCACAATTTAAAAGGAACGTAGGCTTTGACGTAATTTTTTTATTTTAAGTAATTTGACTTTTATTGACATTTCTGTGACAATTTGCTGATCAAAACGCCGTGTTTAATTCTCTTCGCATTCATTATCTTAGTGTTACCTTCAGTTTAGTTTGATTTTAGTTTATTTGTGTTCTAATTTTCCAAATTAGCGTCATGAAGTACAGTTTTGTGGAGTACGCAGATATGTATTTGATTTTAGGGGAATGTCGTAGCAATTTTATTGCTCATGCTAATTTTTATGCCGAACGGTATCCAAACAGAAGGCATCCAAATAGTAATTTGAAGTTTTTCTTCAATCGAAAGTCTTAAAAGGTCAATCTTTAAAAGATATTAACACTATTCATTGTTTACTAGACACAAAACCGCAGTTTGGAATAGAAAACTTCGAGCGCGGGCGAATCTATTCGGCCTGGTAAATGAAGGATATAATCAATAATCATGATATATGTACGGTCAGGCGATGTTTGCCGAATGCAGAGGATAGTGGGGGTCGACTAGATATCACTTTCACGCCTTAATTGCGCAAGGCGATCGCGAACTTTGCGGCGAAAATCGCGGAATGGATGACAATTTAAACGTTGAAACATTAGCAATAAACGACAAATTTTTGGAGAATTAGTTCGTTTGAATTATTATTAAATATAGAAAAGAAAAGATTAATTGTTATATTTTAATCAGGGAGGGGCGTACCCGTGCCCACTTATTCAAAAACCGCCACTGATTAAACAGTAATCAAATATATTATCGTATTCAATATAAGGATCTAGTATACAATATTCGCCAATATATTGTATTATAAGCAATATAAATATATATTGTAGAAGCGTTTTAAGCAATCCAAGCCGAGGAGTATCATGGTGGAGTTAATCGACAAACTGTCTTAGAAATAGTTGACAGTATTCAAATTCTAATTTTAAGCAGATGTAAAGACGTCTCCTGATGTATGTGTGTGTGAATTTTTAGTTGTTGGGAGTTTACGTAGCCACTAAGATGGAATCATACTGAAAAATAATACATCTAAAGGACATCATTATTAAAGCTTTCATTAATTCTAGTACAGTATCGACGACGTTTTTCATAACTGTCGGTGACAACTCTTGAACGACTAACACTTTATATAGATGCATATACAATACTTTTTGTAAGCCTTCTGGGACGAACTGTATAAAAGAATATCATTGTAAATGTTCAGTAACTCAGTTACAGAAACATTATGCTTGTTAGTCATTTGTCTCGTCAAACAGTTTAGTGATGTGTTGGGATTACCATTGATCAGTTGTTGAATATCCTGTACAGTGGCTTGCGTAAGCACAGATGCTCTGCCCTTTCGTTTGTGGTACCGTTCAACAATACGATGTGTGTGCTGACTGTAAATTTTGTAGTAGACCGACTCGTTTGAGAATTGGTCTTGGAACTAAGTGAAACAAGAATATTAGGAGTACTGTCGATTATCATTTTAATCACGTTGTTCGGATCGATTCTCTTTCTTTCCGGTATTATAGGTCCTGTCGATCCCTTCCGGTTACCAGAAGATTTCTCCAATGATTTCTATTTATCCATTCTCCTTGTTGTATATTTCTTTTTTCTATTGCTGCTTGTATTTCTTGAAGCCAGCTCTTTCTTGGACTCCCTCTCTTTCTCCTTTCAGGGAAATCAATTCCATTGCCATTTTTGATGTTTGCCCCTCTCTCATCCTTTAAACATAGCCGAGCCATACCGATTGCCTATGTTCTGCTTCTTCCACAATGTAACTGTTGATACTCATTCATTCCTTTATATTTTCATTTTTCACTTTTCAGTTCTTGATACTACAGCAACTCTTCTCAGATAGTCAATTTCTAATACTCTCAGCTTACTTTTCTTTAGTTCTGTCAGTTGCCATACCTCTGCTCTATACACACAATTTAATAGCTGTGATGGCATTTTGTGTCCTTTTTTTTATCGTTAAATCTAATTACACGTAGTAGATTTCTTATATTCGGTATCATATATTTCGCTCAGTGTAATCAAGCATTTCTAGACACATGTTTATGTGAACTCCTTTTCTTATTTTTAGAATAAGCCCTTAAAGTTTGTACCTATAATTTAGAGACACCCTGTACAGAAAGTCCAGGCGATTGTTTTTCTTCGCCAGTACAATCACTAAACATGAACATATATAAATATGTACATTCTATGCAAAATCGTTTTAAGAATATTTTAAACATTTCCGAGTTAACTTTTAATTACAGAAGTGCATTGAATTGTTTTCCAGTACTCCGCTTATCCCATAAATTACGCAGAGTAAAAAACAAAGCAAACTAAACGCATAAGAATAGGCCAACTTATAGTTAGTAATCCGGGTAATTGAGGATATTAACGACCGTCAATGCCTGCATCGTAAAAATATCCGCAAATAAAATGCGGTTCACATAAAATGAAAATGCACATTTCAAACGAAGCAGGATACACAAGAAAACGGCCAAGTATTGGAATTACGATCTCAACCGCCATTAGCGGCAATTAACATTGATGAGAATTTCACTGCGAATAAATATAAAATAAATAACGCTCATTACGTACCCACATTGCTACACTTCCTTTTACGCCAACCATATAAAGTGTTATATAAAGTGCACCAATGAGATCGAGCAAAAATCCTGGAACTATTAGGATCGTCCATAATTGGCTGCATTATTCTAAAAATTTGCGGTACTTTACGCTATGTCACGCATTAAACAACGGATCGCACTCTTTTCCCACGGTTAATCAGCGGAACTTCGAATTTGGCATTGATCTTGCTCTGCCTTGTTAAATATTAATGGGCTATTCGTATTACAGGGTTAATTATTTAGGAATGCCATAAAGTGACGAATTGGGGCCAAACATGGAAAAAGGACGACTTAGAATGACTGCATTAAAGATAATGTCGCAGAAAGTCTCGTTTTTGATGAAAAAAGTACAATTTACGAGCTCACGCCGAAATGAATACTTTCATCTGAAAGTAAAATTATATTTCTAAATTAATATTAAACACATTTTTAACGCACTTCTTTTCTGTAATTGAAACTTAAAAACACACAAACAATAAATTGTTAAACTAACGTTATTCTATAACTAAGTTTCTAAAATTTTAGTTTTGTAAATTGGTGGTTCAATGTAATACAAAATGCTAATTGTTTCTAGAACTTACACAACTTGATCCAATCAAATGTAATATATGATCTAGTAAAGTTCTATAAACGTAACCGAGGAGCCTGTTGAGATTTTCTCCTGAAATATGTAAAGTTTTCAGTTGGCAGTCTTTCGGAGACAGTGAATTGAACTATGCAGAAAGCGTCCTATATTCTTTTATTTATATGCAGCCATATTTCGAGCTCCTGGTAGCCTAGCAACGAATTCAGTTCCGCCATTTGTCATTTTCCGACGGTGTTTTTTTGCAGCGAATATTTTCCTACTTTTATACACAAAGTATAGGCGGGGAGTCTCGCAACCCTTAAGACCTATGCACACAATAGCATCAACTTGGAATAACTTTAATAATATATCTCTTTGTGCCAATGCTTAGGTCGTGGAAAAATGAAAATGCGGAAAAGTAGTGACCGTACGAAACTTTTTGTACTTTTGCTGACGTCTCGGGTATTCAAAGCGTCTGCCGAACTTAATGTCTTTATCTAATTTGTGTTTGACTGTACGGGCCATTCATTTCCTTTAATGGAAAAGAAAAGTTCTAAGGAAGGCAGCCTTGAATAAAAAATAAATTTCATTAATTGTAATTAATACATACACATGTCATTACTTAAAATTAAATCACTTAATTGGGTACTATCAACAATAGTAACACTTTAATGTAATTAATTTTTTATGCATAAGATACAAATTATGATTGTGAATCTGTTAAGTCAGTCGAGTAAAAGGATATTACAAAATAGTTACATTGTCATAAAGTGTTTACATTACCAAAATGTAAAGCACACTATATGAATTTTATAGTCCAATCATAATATACACTTTCGAACATAACATACGACGAAAATAAAACAATAAAATACAACAATAACCCCTAGTCCGGTCCATAAATCAGCAGGAGCGGAAACTGGCCGTGGAAATATACATTCAAGTTCCGATTCGCGAAGACACTATATCAAACTAGAATTTCCGACATGTTTAGAGGAGGGCATTTTTGCCAAAATTCCAAAGTTATCGGTTTAGGAAAAAAACAATTTCATCTGTTTCAAAATCGTTTTACAGTTGACGCGCGCGTTGAGATTTTCAAATAATAAAAGTAACATTGTGTTGCTATTGACGACTCAATTTGCTCCCCAGTCGTAAATTCACTTTTATAACAATCAATTACATATTCAATATTGCTTTTACACGCTGGGGCTTATTTGCACTTAGTGAATTATGGCCCATATATCTTGAGGTGTGGATGGGTTGCGCTTTTTTAGTTCACCGGTAAATCGAGAACTATCGTAAATTTTAAATAATAATACGATTTTTAATAGTGCGACGTTTACGGGCGAATTTTAACTGCTAAAATCGCCGCGAGACTTGATTATAATAATCTTGGGGCGATACTAAATAATAAGAAGCTTCATTATTTCAAATACTTTGGAAAACATTTTGTGGAGACGTTAAATAACCTTGAACTAATATTAATGCTTACATATTATGTTAACAAAATAAATCATTCATCTAGTTAAATATTGAACTCAATCAAGATCTAATATTCTGCAGTAAACCAACAAGCCAAAAGACTTTTTGCTAATAATAATTTTAAACGTAGCAGCCTGTAAGTATATAAAATTTTATTATTACATCGATAAAGGTAGAAACAATAATATAGCTGTGACTAAAGTATACGACATAGTGAAAGTTAAAGTAAAATAAAAATGGACTGGACATACAGGGTGTAACTGAATGGCTTGGTCAAAGTTGAGGAGCGTATTCTACTCTTCAAATTAAAGATAAAAATTCTGATAAACATTGCCCGAAAAGAATTATTTAAAAATTATGGTCACTTGAAATTCAAATAATAACAAATACCAAAATTTAACGCAATCATTATTTGTTAATATTAATTAATACAAATTAGAAGGAGTTATTGATAGTGGTCGCCTTGGGCAAAAATACATGCCTCACAGTATCTTATCATTGACTGCCTAATATGTTAAAAAATGCCAACAGTATTGTTCCACCAGGCACGATGTGATCTCGGAGAACTTGTACATTTTCAATTGAAGTTTCATAAACAATATTTTTTAAGCGTTCCCATAACAAAAAGGCACACGGGTTGCAATAGGGAAAGGGTGAAGTCTACGGAAGAGATCCTGCTTTACCAATCCAATGATTAGAACAATTGGTGGTCAATAATTCTCGTGCATTAAGCCTAAAATGTGCAGGAGCCCCATCGTGCATGACCCACAAATTACGGTGCATTTGTAATGGAAGTTCCTCTTGCACTACTGCTACCACGTCTTCCAAAGATTGCCTAACTGTGATCGTTAATTGTCACCGGGAAAAACATTGGTTTAATCAAGTAATTTTCAATAACGCCAGCTCACACATTACAGGAAAATGTTTGATGATGTCTGCAAGGCGATTATAGTGAGTTAGTAGTACTTTAAAACGCCCTCGAATACTTCAATTGATTTAAATCTATGACCTTCGTTCTTTGTGACGCCATTGCTGCATGAGATTCAATGTTTATTAATCGTAATCTTCTGAACATCACTAGAAAAATTGCTTTGGGGGTGCTTTTGTATACTGAATTTGCAAAACATATTAACGAAAAAAATAAAATGATCACAAAGTTTGTCAAATTACATGCAAGCAAATTATTAAAACAGGATGGTTCAACAATTATTATCCCTAACATACGAGTAGAAGGCATTGACAGACAAATCAATAATTTTGTTCGTAGAAACGGCAGTTATTGACATTAATATATGCCAAGTTGCAGGTGTCTATCTTCTTGTTTTTAAAAGTTATACATTTAATATTACTGTGTACCAGTGGTACAGGTGGTGATTTTGTTGAAATGGAAAAATTCGAGACAAGGTCTGTGATAAAATACCTTTCCAGAAGGGTTGACCACCGCAGAAAACTTATAATGACATGTTTGAAGTGTTGGGTGATTTTACCCCGCCATATAAAGTAATTAAGAATTGGTGCGGGATTTTAAATTAAGAAGGACGTCGTGTCAACATGCACCATGTACTGGACTACCAAAAACTATTGTTACTCAATAAAATATTGATTTGGTCTATGATATGGTACTGAGTGATCGGAGAATTACGGTCAAATATATTGCTGACAAATATGGCTTTTCCATTGGAAACGCTGAGAAAACTTTACACGAGGAATTGGGTCTGAAAGAAGTCTGCGCACGTTGGATTTCTCGCTACTGCGAGCAATTTAAGATTAATGGGCAGGGATTTGTATGGATTTTTGGAAAGATTTATAACTATAGATGAAACCTGAGTTCATCACTTTGATTCAGAGTCAAAACGGCGGAGTATGGAATGGCCGCAACGTGGTTTAACGGCCCCACAATAGTTCCGTGTGACTTCATTCACCGGAAAGATAATGGCAAGAGCGTTTTGGGATGCTGAGGGAGTTTTCTTGTTTGTGATTATTTACCACGTGGACACATAATAACGGGAGACTATTACACAAAACTCACACCAAAAGCAAAAGAGGCGTAGGAAATTGAAACGAGACATTCTGTTCAACCAAGACAATGCTCCTACTCACAAAAGCTATGTTTCTATGGCTGCTATCCACAATACTGTGTAACGAAGTTCCGGCCTACAAGATGTAAATTTTGTTTAATAAAATTATATGTAGGTTAATTCAGTGTTAGAGCGCGGGTGTCGTTACCAGTACGGCAGCCGATCGCTTTCCCCCAGCGGATCTCCGTTCGATCGAGCTCCGCCGAACTTTAATCAACAGGCAGCCCGGGTATAAAAGCGGACGCTCCGGCCAAAAATTTAATTCCCAGAGAGATTTTCCCAGAACCACTACCTGAATCTTCCTGAACCTTCTTAAACCTGTAAAACGTGGAGTAGTGCTCTGCGCGGAACAGATTTCCCTTAGCCGAAACGCGGAGTCATACTCTGTGAAGAAGCTAGTTCTCGATTCGATCTCCGTAGCCGAAACGCGGAGTTATTCTCTGTGAAGAAGCTATTTTCCGTCCAGAAATAAGTGGAGGTGACCTTTACGAAATTTCTATTTCCTTTAGTTAAAGCGCGGAGTCGTTCTCTGTGAAGAAACTAAATCCGATTCGACCTCCTTAGCAGAAACGCGGAGTCATACTCTGTGAAGAAGCTATTTTCCGTCCAGAATTACGTGGAGGTGTCCTTTACGTAAATTTCTATTTCCCAGAATTATGAATCATTTTCCTGCCGAAGGCTATCTTAAAATAAATTTTATTTTAACAGGTACCTGAGCCGAGTGAAACCAGATCTACGAGTAATTATTTTATTTGACTTCATTTAAATTAAACTAATAAACTTGCCAGATACCGTTTCATAAATATTAATTTAAATCCCAGAATTTTAGGTAGATAACGGACGAGTCCAGACACCTAATCTTTTTGCAGAACTATATTTTCTTTAGTTTCGTAACTTTGTGCGAAAATTAGGTCAATTTTAGTTTGACCTAGTTACAGTTTTATTTTAACCTGACTTACCTGTATTTATGTAAATAATTTCCAGTACATCCAAGGAGTTAAGGAGAATCCGTGGCTCCCAGATTATCCGGTCACAAGAACTGTACATTGTTGTTTAATAATAAAAATCTTACTTTGTTACATCTAGGAAACAAGTACATAACGGCAGACATCTTGACCCGGTCAGGCCGAATTGCAGCTGTCAAACCGATTCAGGGCAGCCAATACAACATCACCAGACCTTCCCAGAATTCGTTTAAATTTATTTTATATACCGTATAGGGCACAATTAATTTTAATTTTCAAATAATACACATTTTATTTAGTTTTATGACTTATAGGCAATAAAAGCTTTATTATAGTTATTTCTTGTGTACAGTTTCTTGTGTTACAGTATTAGAACCTTGGCTTATGAGCTACCTGGGGAATTAATTCTATTACGAGCCGATAGAATTATTTCATGGCGCCCGAGCTGAAGGACTGAAAACCCGCAGAAAACCAGCCCCGCATCCAGATAACCGGAAAACCCGAAGAAAACCGTCTCCCACAGCTCCAGGATGCCAGGCGACGAAGAAACCATAGAAGTAGGCGCAGAAGGTCGTGTTGGTCACATCTATAAACTCAACAAGGATGAATTGACCAGAGAACTCCGCAAAAACCGGCTGGAAACAGGCGGAACCATGGAAGAAATGCGGAAAAGGCTAGTTTCTTTTCTGAGAAAAGAAAAAGTGCAAACCCCAGACCCAGCTGCACGATTTAATACTGGCGCGATAAAGAAATTATCAACCAGTCCACCTGAAGATAAACACCTAGGAGATGCAGGTGCCGAACAAGATAATCCAGATGGAGATAGGGATTATCTACACATGAGCCCCCTTCAACAGGTGTCAGCTCCAAGCACCAGGGCCCAAATGTGTGACAACGTCCGCAAATGGGGAATACGATTTGACGGCAATAGCGACCCAATTTCTTTTCTGGAAAGAATTTCAGAATTAAGAAACTGTTACAACTTTTCCGAAGCCGAGCTTCTTCATACATTACCTGAATTATTCAAAGACAAAGTGCTTCTCTGGTATAGAAATAACCGAGATCAATGGAAATCCTGGGCCGACTTCGAGTGTGCTTTTCATAGCCAATACCTGCCTCCACGATTTCATTTCCGCTTAGAAGAGGAGATCCGGGCCCGCACACAAGGACAAAAAGAACCAGCTGTAGAATACATCACGGCAATCCAAACTTTGATGCGCCGACTGGGAAAGTTTTCAAGCGAGCAGCAGCTGGAAAGAATTTACGAGAATTTAAGACCCGAATATAAGATGTACATTCGCCGCAGAGATTTCCAACGTTTACCCGAGTTGGTACAACTAACCTGTGAGTATGAGGCATTACAAAGCGCCAATGAAGCGTTCCGTCCTCCACCAGCCCCAGCTCAGGCTTACGTGTCAGAAACGGCATACCAACCTAAGAAAGTAAGAATGGTTAGTCCACCTGCTCCAACCAGACCAGTAAGCTTCACCGAAGCCCCAGAACCAATCCGAACTCCACCCCAAACTCCTGCTGCACCTCCAAGACCCAGTCAGCCGACGCCTACCAGAATGGATGGTTGCTGGCGATGTGGACGTCCCGGACACCGAAGACAGCAATGCCGAGGTCCCTCCAAGATCTTCTGCTCCTGGTGTGGGAAAGAAGGAGTCCTGTCCAGGGATTGCCCATGTCCACGTCCGGGAAACTTCAACAGCCGGCGAGCACCTTAAGGCAGTCTCCGCAGCACCCGGCCCCAGCCTGTGAAAAACCCAAGAGCTATAAAGGACATCAATGGTCACACCCGGTTAGTAAATTTATTTTACCCTCTAGGTCTCCTGTAGCTCCAATTGCAACCATGGATCCACGCTTATTCATAACCCTGAAGATCGGCGACCAAACTTTCGACGCGCTGCTAGATTCTGGAGCCGCCGAATCTTATATTGGAAGCCGCGTCCGTAAGATCATCGAACAAGCAGGCGTTCCTATCCAGAAATGGCCTCCCGCCGGAGTTCAATTAGCCGACGGAAGCACCATTAATACCGAGGGGACCTACACCTTTCCAGCCAACTGGGAATGCGGAACCATCCCCTGGAGATGGAATTATGTCTCCACCCTCAGCACAGATGCCATATTAGGGATGGATTTCCTCCGTGCAACCCAAGCCGTTTTAATACCAAGTGATCACCAGGTGATTATCCAGGGAGTACCTGTAGCGCTTCACCAGAGAACATATCCACGGGGCCTAGGAGGTCTACAACCCGTATCCAGTCATCAATTAGAAATCCTGAACGCCTTCCTAGAAACCGAATTAAATAAATTTCAAGACATTCAAGGTCCTACGAGTAAAATTTCGCATAATATCAGATTAAAAGAAGATACCGAACCAATTAAGCAGCGGTATTATCCAAGGAATCCAGCAATGCAGGCCATTATTAATGAAGAAGTGGATAAAATGC
>JABXWE010025743.1:0-11489 GCA_014611495.1 Limonius californicus
AACCACAAAGTCAAAAAAATTTTGAGAATTAGAAAATGAATACTGTTGCATCTCCAAATAATTAATATGAAAACAATAGTTAAAAAAAAACTGGTTGGAGTAAATTATTTCCCCTAAAATGAGTTTTAAAGAAAATAATTTTACTTATACAAAGTCTGTTTTGTCTGTTCTTTTAGTTTGTAAGCCAGTCTCTTTTGTAGTATCTTAATACGAATCGATTTTCCTTGGCTCCTTCATAAAGTTCAATGTATAGGTGCTTCTGGTAAAATAATTAAACTAAAATTATGAAGCAGAACCTGTTTCATGGTTACAGTTTTATTGCCTTATTAATGAAACCTAAGGAATATTAATCAAGAAGCAATGGCATTCTCCAGTGAAGTTTGTAAACCAAGTTCTGAACACAATAACTTTTGATATTCGACATTTTCTTGTTTTGTTTCCAAGTTTTAATTATTTTTGGTATTATGATAATGATTGGTATAATTTTTTTAATAAAAATTTTAGTGTTGATTTGTCTAGTAGTTTTCATATCAAATTACTAAACATTTTTTTAATAAAAATTTTAGTGTTGATTTGTCTAGTAGTTTTCATATCAAATTACTAAACAGTGTTCGTTTCCTAGTTCTTCAAAGATTTTGAAGATGGAGGCATATGATACAGCTGTATTGTCCTATGCTTTGGCAACAGCAGCTGGTAAACTTAAACCTGGATTGTTGGGCATTGCACCTACTGTAAATGCCATACCAACAATCAACTCTGCAGCACAGAGAGTAGAAGACATCTCCTTAACACCCCCAAGACCAGATGCCCCTTTACAGGCGGGCGAAGATTCACAAAGCAATCTTTTTCAATTATTAACAAACCTAGAGCAAGCTTTGTTAAACAAAACTGCCATTCAACTACATCAACTCCTTGCACTGTGTGCCAACAACAAACAGGTAATTTACAATAAATGAAGAAGATGTAACTGCAATTTTCAACCTTAATTTTTATTATTTGTTAAACAGTTGGATTCTCAGGGTACGGCTTTAGTAGAATCCTTGCAAAATGAATTGCGACAAGTTTGCAAGGTCCAGCCCAGTTTAGTTCACCAGTTAGATATTACTGAGAGTAAGTATGACCAAAAAAACTTGATTTCAGGTGTTACTTAGCTTCTGTTTTAGATGACTTATCAAAAACAACTGGTTCTTTAAAAACTGAAGCTATATGTGTTGCACTAGCGGAGCTTCTTAGACATTATGGGTTTAATGAAGGAGCAAACCTATTATGGTCGCAATTTTTTTAGGTGTATTAATATATTGTAATAAATATTTGTCATATATTCAAGATGTTACAAACATAAAATTAGTGGAAACGAATATACAGTCTGCTTTTGATTACGGAATGGAAAATATGTAGTTGAGAAATAGGCTTTTTTGTTAATGGATGTGAGAAAGTAATTTTTTAATAGCAATGTTTTATGATTAAGTTTAAAATTTGGATGTATTAGGTTGTAGTTATAGATGCTCGGTGTTTTAGTTGAGTATAATAAAAGGTTTTTAGGAGAATTTGTCTATAGGAGAAAAATGTTGTATAGGAAATGTTCTATATGATAAAAGTTTATCGAATGCGACTTGTCAAAATATTTGTGCACAAATGAATGGTTTCCCATCAATGAATTAGTAAATTGTAACTTTAAAAACAAACCGTTCCAGGATAAGTTTGACTAAAAAAGTTTTTGTTTTATTGAGTTTTGAAGTTCTACTAAAAAAAGTGATTTAACAGTAAAAAATTATTTAAGAGTTATGTGAATTAAAATAAGGTTATTGATGTTTGTGGACGCTCATCATGTATTTTGATAACTTGTTTATTCGGTTTGACGTCATGCGAAAATTATAGCCCGCGGTTATTAGAATTCTTAAGAAAATTCCAGCTATTCATGAGTAAACCACACATTCGCCTTCTACAGTTTTACGTGCAGGAATCGAGTCGCCAGATTGTCTGTCACCATGGCAACTCTTCCGCATCTGGGATTCCGCACTATATAGATTGCGGCCATAGATATAATAGACAAATAGGCAGATAAGGGTGTCCAATAATTATTTTTTTTACATTCTCGTGCAAGCTCAGTGATGGAAGCATCCGCTCAAAATTTCGAGAATTCCGACGATAATGAAAACGATTGTGATAACAATGCCAGTCCAAGTGAAGAGGATTCCTGCCAGTTTTTAAAGTGCAAGTCCAAAGAAACGGAATCTTCCTATGACCCTTCATTTCCTAGTGCCATTTTAGAGGCAGGGTGTGATGTAAATAAACACAGCACGTTGAAGAGGACAGCGAATGCAAACGCGATCCTCAGTGATAAGGAAGATAGTTGTGGGGAAGGAAGTCGTTCTAGTCAAACAGACTCAGTGCCTAATGGTCTTACTAAAACCGCGGACAATTTAATTAGTTCTAATAATGTATGTGACAGTTCAGAGCAGCTTTTTGCTAAGCAAAATGAAGATGGGACTTGGATACTGAGGTGGCAAATTAAGGACCAACAAGATGATGACTTTATTGCACTTTGTTTGCTGGGTAAGTTGCAATGGAATGATTTTTTAGAAATTGCATAAGTATTTTCTTTGAAAATTATGCGTGGAGCTTTTTACTGGCTGTGGAAGAGTGTATAATTGTTAACATTTTTTAATATTTCAGTAAAGGAATTAAAGCAATTTTTGAATTTTTAAAGTTTGTTTTCTGTATATCCTACAGATCGAATTATGTATTCATTAAAATAATTCTAACGTTTTAACCGTACGATGTTTCCCCTCTCATGGGACCCTTGAAAATTTTCGTGTATGACTTCTCCTTAAGGATCTTTAAAAATCGACGAATAGCATTGCAGGTATCATTTACAGAATTTGCAAACAGATCTACATATGTATATAGTAAATGCAAAAATCCCAATATGTCACACTTTTAATTTAGACCGACCAATCGAAATTGGTGTTAATGGAAATACTTGTACCCCCCCCCTTTTCTTTAGGAACTTTAATATGTACACAATATTCTATAATTTTATGTAAATAATGATCTTCAAGCAATTTATGTGGTCCTAACTTCCTTATTTTAAATCGAACATTCTGTACATTTTTGGAATCTGAATACAATTCTAGGTTTGTTAGGGCATCTTAATTATTTTTGGGGGATACAAAAAGTTTTTGGTAGGCTTTTGTTATGCTTCAAGAGCGCCATGACCCGCAAAAGGAGTTTCAAAAATAGTTTTTTTTTTATAAAAAAAAAACTCTGTTTTGCTATTTGATAAAATTAATGTTCGCGTATGACGATATACAGGGTGTATGTATGAATACTATCCAGCTAATTTCTCCTAATCTAATATATGAATAAATATTATACTGTGTGTGTAAAATATTATGGAGACATGAAGATATTGATATCTTTCTAACGCCTACTGGTTTTGAGACATTACTTGGTACTTTATAATTTTAACAGGAACAGGAACACAATTTCCTTGGCAACTTGTTGACGTTGAAAATAAAAGAATAATGTTTGTTTCTGAGTTATTATTTGCTGTATTAATATTTTAAATGGGACTCCCTGTCTATTTTATAGTTTCTTAAGTCTCCAGTCTAACAATAGACGTTGGAAAGAAAGAAAAGTCCATATAAACATATGTCCTAAACATAACCGTTAGCGAGTTATTGTTTATTTCATCATTTATGTGACTAAAATTTTAGTTCAACGGATTTTTGAAATAGTGATCTAGTTGCCATGATCGCGTCTTTTGTTTGGCAACATTTGAACATCGTTTTTAACAAATTATTGTTCGTAATTTGTCAGTTTATTACTGTGATACTGAAGTTATTGGCTTCTTTTTTGTATCCTTATTCCCATCGTAATTCACAAGTGATTCACAATGCCAATATTATTTTCAAGTGAATAATATGCAAATATTCATTATGTTTGGGGCCTGTGTGATGGAAATGCGTTAGCAGCACAACAAGAATGTCGTAGAAGATATCCCAATAGAAGACTGCCTACGCTTGCAGTTTTCTTTAATTCACGTCGTCAGCTGAGGGAACATGGCACTTTCAATGCAACTCCAAGGAGTTGTCCGCAGACCCATAAACGATGATGAACAAGTTCTTGATTTATTACATGAAGATCCGTCTTTAAGTGCGAGAAGAATTGCATTACGTGCTGGAATATGTAGAAACCAGGTTTGGAGAATAATGAGAAGTACTCGCTTATATCCATATCATCATCAAAGAGTTCAAGCTCTAGGTAATGATTTTGAAGCTCGAAGATTTTGTAATTGGGTACAAAATAATCAAAACCTACCGCATATTTTATGGGCCGATGAAGCTTCTTTCACACGAGATGGTGACAATAATTATCATAATGTTCATGAATGGGCTGCAAAAATTCTCATTTAAGAAGGCGCTCGCATTTTCAACGTAGATTTAGTGTTAATATGATCGCTGGTATTCTTAATGATCATTTGATTGGCCCATTTGATATGCCACACCGTTTGAATGGTACTAATGGTATCAACAGGATGGGGCATCAGCACATCAATGTCTTCGTGTTAGAGCTTGGCTTAACGCGGCTTTGTGTATCGAGCACAGTGGAGATCATTTTGAACATTTCTTGTAAATAAAATAGTAAAAATGTATTTAAAAAAGATTTATTTCATAAAATTCGTTGAACTAAAATTTTAGCCACATAAATGATGAAATAAACAATAACTCGTTAACGGTTTCGTTTAGGACATATGTTTATATGGACTTTTCGACTCTAAATAAGTTCTGGAATTCATCTTTAAAATTTTGCCGGTACGTTTTGGGACACCCTGTATAGTTTAATTTTCACTCATATATCTCTCAATATTTTTAGGGTAATTGTTACTACTAGTACAAACACCTGCAGTGGCACTAAGGTTTTTAGATAGAACACTTTTTGATTCCAATGATTCCTAAGACTTGTGATGAAAATATGTGGAAGTGGATGGAAGCAATTTTGAACATTTATTGAATTAAACAAAACGTTGCTATTTACTTTTTGTTGTTTTTTACTTGTCTAGTTTTTACTATAGTACGGTTGCACAAATAGGTTCTTTTTTTTTGTTAAATACTAATATAATTAATATTCGTAAAACTGTTAATTACTAGAGCAAGCGATTCATTTCTTTACTATTAAAAATTCAATAATTTCTGTTGCTGAGAGATATGTACGTAGGGTTGCATCAACCACTTTTAAGCGCGGATAACTCGGCTGACCCGCCCTGTATACTCACATGTATTTTTAAAGATTCTTTTTGTGTCCTCGTAGAGATCCAAACTATACATTTGCATTAGCATTTTTTGGATATTGTCACAAAAACAATGCTCCCCTACACTATAAACCACCAGAAAACAGTCCACAAACAAACAAAAATAACGTGGAAAAAAGATCACTGCATAAGAAGATGCTTATCTCGATTGCCATCCAACTCTCAATAATCTACTTGTAGACTTTTTCCCCCTACGAGTTTTTCCTGTGACTTACTTTAACATTCCCTTACGCAAACGCTAGTAGTATTTTGTTTATTTTACAACTAGAATCTAATCGTATTGGTTTCAAAATCTTCAGAATTTACCATTTTGATTATTTTCTAATTTAAAACCGACAAAACAGATATTGCTTCAATCCTTCTAAATTTTTTGCTGTCGAGACATTCCAAGCTCGATATGGTAAATAATATTTTCACCGAATGTAGGTCACAAAATTTCATTTTCCTTTCATAGGCATTTCATTGCATTAGCTATTTCGTTTTCAAGATCGTTCGCAATGTGTTTCGTATTTTGCAGATACGATTTTGTCGCAGTTTATGAAATGTTGTATCGTAATATTTCTACTTTATTTTTTGCATTGACAAGATGTAGTTCGGCTGTTTTTAGCCCTGTTGGAGTTTCGAACACCCAAATTCAATAACTTAACTTGAATCTGAAAAAGAACACACACTATTATTCGAAGGGATTACTACCATTTACATTACATTTACATACTTTATTAAAATTTTTGTTTGAAAAACCACTTACCACCACGATATTTAGAACACCTAAATACATATCTTGTAACTTGCCATCTTCAGTAGGAACTAAAAAAGTTGGATTATTTAAAGTATGTTTGGCCGAGGAATACATCCGAAGTTCAATTGGGGAAGACCTTATCTTTACATGTATCCCTTAGCCAAACTTGCTTTAGATAGTAGAACTTTATCAAATCCTACTGAAGATGGCAATTTAGTTGCGGAAATACGTATTTACGTGTTCTAAATATTGGTGGTGTTGTGGGCATTTTCAAAGTTTTGTAGGTACATGTATATTACTAGGTTTTGATGTATACGTTTTAAATTAAAAAAACCAACATAGATTTTGGTATACATGGTTTCCTAGAGCATTGAACCGTGTGCAAAAAATACCTGCAAATGGTATTTTTCCAAATGTTACTTCCACGCAATGATATGACCAACAATGTAAACTGTATTATTGCCAGTAACTATTGTTAAGTAATGCTTTTTAGTAAAAAAGAAAATAATCTTTTCCTTGAAAATTATGTAATATTATGTTAACACCAGAATAACAATAGCATTTTCACTGTTGTTATTGTTATGACAATTTCTTGTCGGTTGTAGTTTCAATCCTGAATTTATATTATTTTTAATCTGTTCTTGTTTGTATTTTACACTAGTTCTGCCATCTCATAACTACAATTTTTATTTTTTCTGATGTGTTAATAGTGAAATAGGTACAGATTAAATTGTTATTTAAACTACCGCTAAATTAAAAGATAGCTATAAAAAATTTAGTTCCAACCAGGATCCGAACCCAAAAATCTATTTACAACACGTTATTTACGAGGTTATAGTAGTTTTGTTAATAACACAACATTAAATTGATATATGGTTAATAAACAGAGAGACAGTTTTTTATATAACACATCACGTTATAGACTGCACCGTAAAGATACTGACAAAGATACTGCTATTTTGCTAATAAATCGACATGCATTTTATATATGGTTAACTTCACTGAGAAACTCTGTATACAGTTTTTTGTACGTATAACACGTCTTATTGACTACGTCATAAAAATACTGATGCATAATGCTATTGTTATTTTGATAATAATACGACATGCATTTTATATATGGTTAACTTCGGTGGGAAACCCTGTATAAAGTTTTTTATATACCACGTCGCATTATAGACTGCGCCGGAAAAATGTTGACAAAGATGTGGAAATTTTAATAATAGTATGATATTAATTTTCCGTACAATTAAATACGTCAGGAATTCTCTTTTAACTCTTTTTTGTATAATACGTCACCGCAACGATTGTGCTGTAAAAATACTGACAAAGTTATGGTTATTTTGACGATAAAACGACACGCTTTTTATATAGGTACAATTCAACTCGGTTGGGAAACTCTGTATAACGTTTTATTTACCCAATACGTTGCTTTATTCGTTGTGCCACAAAAATACAATATAGTTATTGATATTTTGATAACAAATTGATATGTATTTTTCTATATGGTTTAGCCGTACTGGGAAACACTCTATACTGTTTGCTACGTAACACATCTTATTTAGTCTGCTGTAAAGATTCTGAATAATGTGTGGTTATTTTACTAATAAAACATGTATTTTTATATATGGTTCACGTTCTCTGGGAAACCTTGTATAATGATTTAAATATAACGAGTTGCCTTATTCATCATATCATAAAAATATTAAAGAAGTTACTGATATTTTGTTAATAAACAACTTGTATTTTTGTATATGGGTTAACTTCACTGGGAAACACTATACTGTTTTTTACGTAAGACGTATTTACTTGATTTACAGTTTCATGAATCACCGAAAACGTTATTATTGTGATAACAAGACGGCATCTATTATGTATGCTGGGAAACCCTATGTATATTGTACCTAACACGTCAACTTGTTTACTATACCAAACAAATAAAGACTACAAAAGTTATTGTTATTTTGATAATAAAATGACTCAGATTTTGTATATGTTTCAACTTTGATGGGAAATCATATATAATGCTTTTGTTAAGCTATATAAACATTTGCAAGAAAACTCCGTAGAGGAAACTACGTAGCGCAACAAGGTCTTACGAGAGATCATGATACACCACGGTGCTGCAGGACTAGATTTAAACAAGCAGGGCGCCCTGAACTTCGCCGGCATGTTGCACGCTACCGTCCTTGCTACGACGACACGCGGTTGCATTACACGATTCTGTTGCAAGCATGTACCGACTTATAGGCTGTGTTTGAGCCCTTACGTTGTACTACGGGGTTCCGTTGCGAATGTACAAGGCTTTACAAGACACGTTGATTTACTGTGCCATAAAAATACGAATAAAGTTGTAGTTTAATAAACTAACATATCAATAATTATCATGGTAAGGTCATTATAATAACAATATTTATTATTCGGCAACAGAAATAATAAGGGTTTATGATACTGTTTTTGCGCAAAGGGAAGTGTACCTATTTTCCTCTACTCTAATGGGAGTTATCATCGGGCATGACATTGATAATTTGGAAACGTAATAATACTTTTTAAAAAACAATCCTTCTAAGGTCACAATAATATATGACTAGTCATATCCTACGCCGTAGACAATCCCAGATGACGTGCCCTTCCTAAACTCCTCGAAATACATAAGTGATTGCAATCAGTAGAATAATTAAGTAATATCAAAGTCTGAACCAATATTTCTAACCAATTCCAAGAAAATCTGTTCTCTGCGGTTTTACGATATTTTTTCACGCCTTGGGTAAATGACAAGCAAACAATTATCTCCGACTTATTGTGAGCAGAAACGTGCTTACCTGTGTGCAAGGTGGATTATGCAGGTGTATTCCCTAAGGACAAATGGGTGTAAATTCAACCTTATCCTATTATCGAAGGACAAACCGGACGTCAAGGCAATAAGCCGACAAGCACGTCCGGTCGGAAAAAATACTTAAGCACCATCTATTATAATTTGTTAAGCCTGTATATGTTGTTGTAGGTAGGACTTATTGTTCTTATCGAACACCTTATCGTGTGTGGCATCATTCCCACTTATCATTTCTGTTTCCGGTTGTGACAAGATAGATAATCAAGTGTATCCATGAAGGGGTTTTATAGTGTTTTAGGTTATTTGTAAATGTCATGCTAAAATAATGGCAGTCGCTGAGGGTACCGCATGTTTTATACGTAGAAAACAGTGGTAAGTATTTTGCTCTAGCTTGTCTTAATTTTTTTTTTGCGGAAATCATTTTTGGTTAAACTTTGCACTGATATCTTATTCACATGTTATAATTAAGTTTAAGATTTTGTATGTTAGTTTATGGAACGGGATTTAAAGAAATTTTTGGGAAGCTGCTAGAAATAATGGTTTTTCGAATACACAAGGTAATCTTAAAGAACAAAATAAATCTCTTTGAAAATACAAGGTTTTTCAAAATTTCGTCACTTAGGCGTTTCTTTTGTGGCCAATGCTATGTATGTACAGAGTATTTAAAAAAGGTCGGGTACTTCACCCACCTATAATACTCATCAAACAAAACAAAAAAGTGAATATTATCATATGTTCGCAACCCAACTGCAGGCTTTTCATTTGCCATGAAAAACAAATTTTTAGTTATTATTATTTCTTTACTCTACACAATTGTATACCGTACCATATCCAGCGGGTACAAGCCCTTACTGCTTCTGATTATGCATTAAGGATTGTTTTTCTTAGATTCATACTGAAAAAATTGCAAAAAATCCAATCGTTGCTGCCAATATTTTATTTACCGTTGAAGCTACTTTTACGAATAACTTACATTAATCTGTATAATAATCGTGTTTGGACAGACAAAATGCTTTACGCTGTTGTCGAGTGATAACAACAATATCGATTTTCGTTAAATGTTTGGCTGGGTAGTTTGAGAGACCGTCTGATAGGGCCAGTATTTTTGGTAAATAGTTTGACTGGGTATTTTGGAAGACCGTCTGATAGGGCTAGTATTTTTACCAAATCGTTAGACTCGTGAACTGTAAATTAACTTCTTGAATAACATTTGAATAACACAGTTTATGCACGATGGGGCTCTTTAAAATTTATCAATCATTGTCGGAGAATACATGTAACCCCTGACGACGAACGAATAGGACTAGGGGTCTAAACGCAAGGCCGCCTAGATCTCCTGATTTTAACGTACTAGACTTTTGTATTTGGAGAAATGTTATATTTATTTACCTGTAAATGCCTTTACTATTCATGTTTTTACAGTAATGCAATTTATTGATTAAAAACAAAAATTGATACCGAAACTATATCCAAATAAGTGGACGCGACTGCCTCCCTGGACTTTCCCATACTGGAAACTGTTCATATCATCTTTATTCAACAGTAGAGTTATTTCCTGAAAACGGTTGTTCAAGCGCTATCCTAAAACCTTGCCTCGTAACGAATAGACTTACAAGGCTTGTAAGAAGTCCCGCCAAATATCTGCGGTGCCCCTTGATTTCCTTTTAATATGCAACCAGGCATACTTCATTCTCTACTATATACGTCGCGCGGTCTAACTAGTACCGATCGCTATTGCTACCGAGGTAAAATTTTCTAAGTCCCTGGAAATTATATTTTGTAGGGCATAAAAAATCGATTTTTTTATTTTCGCGGAAAAAGATTCTTTGACGCAAACAAATAACAACCGTTAGAATAAAAAAAATATTTTTCTAAAAAAGAGGGGGAGGGGGCCGGTGCTTACATATATCCACGAGTGTAATATTTCTTTCCATTACGTACTGAGCGATTCAGTGAAAACCCCAGCTTCGTATCTTTTTTCGTTTATTAATTAAAGGAGTTTGAAGTTTCAAACTTCCAAGCTTCGTAGAGGGCGCCACAGGAAAATTACGGAGTTCTTCAAAAAACATATCGATAGCCCTTTGCGAGGTCTATCGACATATGAAATTTAAAAAAATTCCAGTTTTTTCCAGAGCAGTTTTTGAGAAATAATTTTTTGAAAATTTCCAAAATTTTGAAAATACGTAATTTAGGCCCCTTATAATTTTTCAAAAAACTTTTTTATATCACCTCATTTTACCCTTCATATACTATTCAGAAAATAAAAATCATTTGAATCGATTCATCCGTTTTCGAGTAATTGGGCGTTAAACTCAAAATTTTAAAAAAATCATAGCGCCCTTCAGTTTAAAGCTAGCGAGTTCGGCAAAAAACTAACAGATTTGCCTTATGACCCTCTATCGTTATCCGCGATAAAAGTTTCAAAATTGTAATCACGAAAAAAGTGATACCAAAAAAACATGCGTAACTTCCGCTTCCGGTTTCGGATTTTTTTGAAAAGCTTATTTTTTCGATGAATTTTCGATACACCCCCGCATTCCAAAGCGCATCAAAATCGGAGCAATACTTTCGGCTGTAGGAGCGTCACATACGTACATACATAC